>JAODPA010077823.1:0-14805 GCA_025585075.1 Nepenthes mirabilis | reverse complement strand
TATTAATATTTAAATTACATATAAAATTTAACAATAATAAAGTTGTGTCAGTATCACTTGTTGAAGAGTGAGAGAGTTTAGTGTAGAGAAATTATAGGTTTAGATTTTGGAGGGGTAGGGGTATTTAAAGATTATTTTTTAGTTTTTTATTAAAATAATTCTGACTATTGATTTACTTTTTTCTTTTAAAATAGTGTCCAATTTTGTCATGGGCTAGCATGGCACACGGGCAACCCCTCCCTCGGCTTGGCACGGTCCGCATTGTTCGATTGTACTTGACATAGCCAGGCATTGTTTACATCAAGCCGTGCCTTGTCAGGCCATAGGCGGCATGGCCCATTTATCACCTTTACCTAATCATCTTACTATTACAAATAAAGTCTCAATTCCCATCATTGAAGACCTACTTGATGACCTCCATGGTGCATTTGTATTCTCTAAATTAGAACTTTGATTTGCGTATAATCTTGGCCCTTTTTTTGTTGCAGGCATGGACGTAGGAAATGTGGGTCAAGCCACTTACGACACATGAATTTAGTCGTGCCCTTTGGATTGAGTAATGCGCCAACAACATATCAAGTATTAATGAATCAAGTATTCCCACCCTTCGTTAGAAAGTGAAGGCTTAGATTTCATTTTGAGCTTGAAAATTTGTAAGAGGTTTATTAAAAATACTATCTATAAGCTGAATCTAGCACTAAACAATGAGAAAACGGATCTAAAATAACAATTTACTTGTTTTGTTGCTCAAGCAATTTCTTGAATAATTTAAAATTCATCACAACATATGAGAATTTGAAATGTGAGAAATGCTTGAAATTGTAAGATTAAGGTATATGTTTAAGTAATTTGTATTTAATTTGAAGAAAAAAATTGAGAGAATTTTGAAGAGGTAGAAGAACTCCCTTAATCCCTTTTTTTCTCTTTTCATAAGCTCTGTGGTCTTCTATCCGTGTAGATGATGAGTTGTAAAACAGTGAGTGAGACTGAAAAGTGTGGGGGAATAACTTTAATAATTGAAGTTTAATAAGAAACAAACAAATTCGGCTGTATACACCGGTCGATATATTTGTCGTATTAGTTATATTGACTGGTACAGGTTGATGCAATTGATATATCACAATATGTCGTTGATAAGGCGACATATTACAATATTATCCTAGTATTGGGATTACTCAGTATACCGAAATATATCAGTCGATATTTTTAATTATATAGATCTTTTGACAAGGAGAATTGGGATTTTAATTAAAGAAGAGGAGGTGTATCAAATTTTGATGGAAATATCAGCCAATACAATACATATCGGCTGGTTTGTATCGATATTGGGATCCCATGATAGCGATATTTTCTAATATCACGAGAATATTGCGATATATTTCTATATTTGTTGATTCAATCGATCTATTTTTTTATATGGTTTTGTCAACTTATATTATCAAATTTTTTTTTATTTGATATACCCTATTTGAATACGTATTGTCTGATATGTTCAATACTGATATAGTTGTGACCGATACCAATACCTAAATTTTCATCCATGGCATCAATTAAAAAAAATTCACTGATGGCTGCAGCAGCTAGAGTTTGGAAATATCCCTCTTGGATATCATGTAGAAGTACAAAAGAAGAAGAGATGTGAAATCCCCATATTAGGATTAGGTTTATTCATATGTATATATAAGGCTATTTACAAATATTAAAAATAATAAACTATCCTTATAAAGGGTATACCATAACATATCCTAAAGTACATTCCAATAGTATGTTCTAACTTATTGTAGCAAACTTCAATTGCCATCTGAATCCAAAATCCACCAATGTACTGCATGTTGGTGCTCAAGAAATAGATTAGATCTCATCATACTGTTGAAACAAGGGGTTTTTGATATTTCTAGAACAGTCATCAACAAAAGAACAATCTAACGAAATGTTGAACTTATTCCAAAGATTCTAATTCAATTGACAAATCTCCTCAAGGAGTATGGAACATGGGAAAATACTAGTCTACAATGCCCAATTTCCTTCCATCCATCCTTGAGGACAAGGATGCTCTTCTAAACTGGGGATAGTTATCATGAAGCTGTCACAAAAGCAAATATCTTAGAAACTTATCGCAAGAGAATAGCATGAAACAGAAGCATAGTTGGCAGCGTGGCAGTCAAATGAGAGAACCAGAAGCATGCTGCACAGTTAGCACAAACTTTGAACTACCCCAAACAGGAAGAAGCAACTAAAGTTAGAGCTGACATAATATAACCAAGTAACTGCTAAAGATTAAACAAAGAATCTAGTATTTTATTAATGTAGAGCTGTAACAGTTCTATAACCTGTGTAAAGGCAGTCAGGCTATATAAACTGATGCCTAGCCCAAGTGTGAGATACGAATGAAGTTACTCAGTCCCTGATTCTATCCTTGTCTTATAGCATCTTCCTTCTTTTTCTGGTGTTCTCATTCCCTTCCTTCACTCTTATCTCCTATTTTTCATCTCTAATCACTGAAAACTATCTGGATTTCTGTGGTGAAAGTGCTTTTCATCACAAGTATGTTCTTCCAAGCTGTCATTACAATGGTGTCAAAGGCCTGTCATTTGACTGGTCTAAAAAGATTGGGGAATAATTTAGAATAAAATATTAATTCAGTGGAAGATAATGTGCTGTTCCAGAGTCAATTTGAAAAATAAAACCATATAGTGGATCTTGATCTGTTTATAAAGAGGAGATTTCCACTAGTGAAAATAAAGTTGATGTTGTTCTCACATGGTTGTCATTTACTTGTCAGAAACATAATATCAATTAGTGTGTGGAACTGTAGAAAGGGATCCATTTGTTATACTTCAGTCAGGTAATTGGCTGAGTTTCATAATCATCTTTACATTAACAGAAGAGGTGTTTTGTTTTAAATATGAGAAATTCTACATGGTTTGGTCAGCAGTAGTGCTAATCTTTGGTCTAGGACAAGGAAAAGTAGATGTCAGCTTACTATAATCCCTGAGGTACAACATTCAAATGAAATGCTGAAAATTTGCTAAGGCTTTCAGTTGGACTGTTCTTTAAATCTCATCCAACTCTTATGTTACTTGGGGTCAGTTTGGCACTTATTATAAAACTACTGCAAAATGCTCTAATTTGGATCACCTCCTAAGGTTCTCAAAAAGCTGTTGAGGTTCTCTGTAAGTTGTTTTGGGTTTTTAATAAATTCCAATTCAGACTTTTCTCAAAAACACCCAATAGTGCATTTAGCACAAGCTACAAATTATAACTTTGTCCAAAAGTACCGTTCAAAACCAAAAAACAAACAACCCTTTAATTTCCCTCTTTGCTCTTTAAAATAGCATAGAAATGAAACCCAGTTTAAGAGAAAAGCAGACCAAGACACCAAGTGCATATTTGTCATATATGCTTTAGTACTTGTTTTAAAAATTGACAGATTTTTGTGTTTTATTTCTTACTTTTTCCCTCTCTTGTTTTATTTCTAGCTCTCCTTGGTGGTGGTGTCTCCTACTTGCTCAAATCTAGCATCTATTTTCCTTTCTGATAGATCCTTGATTATTTTCGTAAGCTTTGTTTTCCTCTTATGGATGATTCAAATAAAAGACCCAAGTTTGATGCTATTGTTAATGCCACAACTACTCACTTACATAGTCAAGTGTAGGCAAAATTTTTGGCAGGGGGTGCAAATGGGAATCGGCAGATGTGGTTGAGGGATAATCTTAATGACTGCTAGAAGTTCAAGGGTGGTGATTGTATGATTTTGTTGAGGGCCTTACAACGGTGGATGGATTCTTATTGATGGCTATGGTGAAGGGTGCATAGAATATTCAGGTGTTTTTTTGTTGTGGAAGAGGAAAATTTATCAAATTAAACTTTTTGCAGTTGTTTGGGGGAGGGGGGGGGGGTCCAATGTGACCCTCACTTATTAATGACCAATCTTAAATTTTCTGAAACCAATTTTAAGTGCTTAAATTTAGATGAGGTGGCCAATCTTGGGAGAGGTCATTGGCCAGCTCTACTGGTGTATTGAGGGCCAGCGATAGACAGGTTGGAGGAAAACGGATTGGATGTGGATTTTATTATCATGAATGTAGGGAGTTGCATTTATTTAAGGGAGCAGACGAGAGCGGAAATAATGGGAGTGGTCTGAGTTGCAATATGAATTTGAGTGTTGGAATTAGTTGGACATAGACGTGGACAATTTTCTCTCTGAAATGGAATTGTTGATTTTAAGGATTGATCATTGTGGTGATCTTGCTAGTGCCATGTTGGTGGATAGATTTGATTGCTTTTTTTTTTTTTTTTTTGGGATTCAGATGGGATGATCATGTGCTCTTTTGTACATTCTTGTCAAATTCTGAAGGTAATTTCTATAGGACTTTTCAAGGATTGGAGTCAAAAGATGTATGATTTTGTCTCTGGTTAAATGATGAATTTTGAAAAAATTTTGGGTTGTCTGTTTGTCAATCTCAACATTGAGGCTGGAAGTTATGGGATATTACGGAGAGGAGAAGAGGGGAACTTAAATCAAGTGATGCCCCCAAAAGTCTAAGAAGTTGAAGAAAGAAGAAATTGAAAAGACTTAAATGGAATTTAAATAGCAGCAAAGCTAACGTCTTTGAGACAATGGTAGAGTTGTCAGTGTGTGGGCTACTTTTCACTGGTTTGAGTCACAGAAACGGTTTTTTGTATAATATATTGTAAGATTGCGTACAACAGTTTTAAAAGTGGTTTGATCCTTTCCTAAATTCTGCTAGTGGTAGCTTCATGCATCTGACTACTTTAATAGAGGTAACAGTTAATTTTAAATTCTTTTTTATTTCATTTTGTGACTTGTTTGTAGCTTCAGTTCTCTATGGAAATTTTTAAAATTCATGATCAATGCCAAGATCCGGAGTACGTAATATAACAGCTCAGTGTTGGTTTTTCAAGCATAGAATTTACTGTCTCGTATAAGTTCCGGAGTCCAAAGTTTAGTGTCAAAGTCCGGAGTTCTTGGCTCATGTCAAAATCCGAAGTTCTAATTCATATCATTTTTACTAGCATTTATTATCCTTAGGAACCTAGGCTGGTAGACCCTACTAACCAATGGGGAGAGTAATCGGGAATAGATTGTGTTCACTCCACATAATCAAAGGCCAAAATTCATATTCGTATTCATATCCTTTCCATATGATAGATTATGTTCTATTTACTCCACACAATCAAAGGCCTCTATTCAAATTCATATAATACCCTCTCATTACGTCCCAAGGAGGGGCGGACCACGTATCATTCTATGGACGGAGCTATTTCCGATTACCACCGTAATGTTCTAAGGCATGCCGGAGAACCTTATATGACTGTGTGACAGTGCTAGGTTTGATCTTATTCGTTCATAGTTCATTGTGTCTTAAGGCTGATTCACAATTTATATGCTCCATTTTCCGGACAGATACAAAGGGCTTCTTATTTTGACATCACGTCTCCAAGCCGATTCAAAGTTCATATGTGTCATTTTCCGGACAGATTCAAAAGGGCCTTTACATTTTGTTATTCTAGTTTCATGCCAAGTTTTCATGCAAGGCAAATCCGAACATGATTTGAACAGAAAGCATGGGTCAAATATGAAATCCAAATCAGAATTTTATTCATGCGAAGCAGTCTGACTGTACATTAAGCTTAGAGCCTAAAATCAAGATTACGAATAAAATTTATATTATTCATGCATTCCTCGCAGTTAACATACAGAGATATTTAAAAGTAATGATTATAGAAAACAAGTCTGAAGTATTCTTGCATTAAAACGTTCTAAAAGCCTTAACTTAAAATCGAAAGGTACACTTGCCTGATTTCCCAAACTGTCCACTCCGACTGGCCTAAGGCTATCTCTTCCTCTTCGTCTCTCATCTTTTCTTTTTTCTACAGATTTTCTGCACTCCATTCTCAGACTAGGAGTTCAGTATATATAGAGGTGGGGTTATGTGGGAGCAAGTAGGGTAAGTTATCTACTGGGTACTTTCTTTTAGAATGTTAACGGAATAGGTAAGGGTAATTTACTTACTCTGATTAGATTAGAGTAGTTGGATCTAGTCCATCTAAATAACAATGTCGGCCTTTATTGTTTTCAGTTTACTTTGGTATTCAATGCCTTTAATTTATTCCAATCAATAATTCCTAAATCTGGTCAACAACTCATCGTCAATTCCAACCGTCCAACATTTCTTCTTACTCAAAACCGGTCAACATTTCCTTCTTACTCAAAACCAGTCAACATCTATATCACCATCCACACCGGCCTCTTGTACTTATACAAAGCAGTCCGGCGTTCAAGAGGGCTCAAACTACTCCGGCTTTCCAAGGGCACAAGGCTACTTCGGCCTTCAAGCCTCTCATGAGGCACTTCGGCCTTTATGTGGCATAAAGCTACTACGGCTTTCATGTGGCATAAAGCCACTCCAGTTTTCAAGTGACACTAAATCACTCCGGTTTTTAAGCCACAATAAATCACTCCGATTTTCAAGCTTTTCATGAGTTACTCCGGATTTCAAGTTACAATAAATCACTCCGATTTTCAAGCCTTTCACGAGTTACTCTGAATTTCCAAGTTACAATAAATTACTCCGGTTTTTACACCGTGATAAATTATTCCAATTTTTAAGCAGCAATAAATCACTTTGGTTTTCAAGCCTTTTATGAGTTACTCCGGATTTCCAAGCTACAATAAATCACTCCGGTTTTTAAATGGCGATAAATTACTTTGGTTTTTAAGTCGCAATAAATCACTCTGGTTTTCAAGCCTTTCACAAATTACTCCGGATTTTCAATAAATCACTCCAATTTTCAAGCCTTTCTGTTTTTGGGATTGGGATCTCACAGAAACAACAAACAAAACACAAAGTATGTATGTAGATCTTCAGTAACTCTCAATATAAATTATATTGATTGTTATTTGATTTTTGATTTTCTAATTCCTTATCATCAAACCTCCACTGAAGTCATGGAAGTAGAAAAATCAAACACTACCAAGAGGGAGAGGACTTTGATGTCTCGGGAAGCCCTTTTGATCTTAACTTAGATTGATTTTGGACTTTGATGGAATTTCCCTAACTTTGTTTATGGTACAAAAGGTTTATAAATAAATGACTAGACAGATAAATTAGCTATTAAATGAGAGAGTAAAAAAAAAGTAATTAGTAGGAGTAAGATATTTACAGTAAGTTTGATTCTAGTGGATGTCAGAAATGACAATTTGAGATGGTATTTCATAGACATTCTTGTTTTCTCTTTGAGAGGAATCAGACCTCTTGCATTGCCTCATTTTCATGTTCAGTGAGGGGGTGGGTGTAAAATGGAGGACTATGAATGAAAATAGTGGAGAATGTTAAACCACCATTTCCTAGGAATTGATCCATTGTACTTGTATTCCTTTTTTCGGTCAGCATTGTATTGTAAACTTGTATCCATCCATGCAAAATAGCCACTCTGCATTCAAGATAAGGATATGTGCATTTTATCATCCTAGAGCCCGTAATGCGAGAAATATTGTGCACAACTTCGCCTTATTTGGATTAGAACATTTACCACTCTGCATTCAAGATGAGGATAAATACATTTTACCATCCTAGAGCCTGTAATTCGGGAAACAGTGTGCACAACTTCACCTTATTTGCATTAGAACATTTTGCTTCTTATTTTTTCACTTTATTCTTATTCTTTATAATCCCTATAACCAAACGGTCCCCTAAAGAAAAGCCGATAATAAAACAATAGACATTGCAAAATTAATGCTTTTTTTCCCCCAAGGAGAGTAATGAGAAACTGTAGATCAGGAAGAAAGATGAGTGGTAAATTGTTAATGTTTGGGTGTCACGTACTATTTTGCAATAAAAGTAAAAAAAAAAAAAAAAAAAAGAAAGAAGAGGCAAGCTATCATAATTATTGTTTATTGAAAAGTGCAAGTTCTACATTATTATACTGTACTGCTTTCTTCACTTTGTTAAGTTATGCTTTTCTCAGCAAGATTGTCATTTTTGAAAAAAACCAACAAATTTTATTCGGTATTTATCTTTTCTTCAAATGTTAGTGGGTTAACTGGCCCCACTTGTTGCAAGGTGTGTCGGCCTCTGTGGCTTAGTGTACAAAATTCCCACATCATGGGTATGGTAAGGGTTTTGTATCTGTAACTTTACTTTACACTATAGAGAGGTTGTTCATATAGTTTAAATCCTTGATTTTTTGGTCACAAAGAAACAACATTACCATTACAACAAGGCTCACCCTGCTTCCAGCTCAATTACGCTGTGGAACCAAACTGTAGATATATGGTAAAAATGTGTCCATTAACATTGGTTGTATCAACATAGTGGCACTTGTATGTAAGTTTGCTTTGCATATTTAGTGTTTTTATTGATGTGTCACAGGTTCAGATAAAATTTTTTTAGTACAATTTTTCAGGTGGTTTTATTTCTTTTAACCTTAAAGGTTCTCTTTTGTGCAGGAGATGTCATATAATAACTATTTAGATGCTGATGCTGCTTGGAATTGTGTGTCTGAATTCACAGATCCTACTTGTGTAGTGGTAAAGCATACAAACCCGTGTGGAGTAGCTTCACGTGATGATATTCTTGAAGCATACAGGCTAGCTGTAAAAGCAGATCCAGTCAGTGCTTTTGGTGGCATAGTAGCCTTCAATGTCGAAGTTGGTGAGGTAACCCATTTTGTAGAACTTTATCATTGCTTTGTCAATATTCGTGAGTCCACATAGTTTGGTTCTGTATTAAGCTATTATCAAAAAAAAAAAAAAAAAAAAAGTAGCTTTAGCTTGTTTGGCAGTTTAAAAACTTCTGCTCCTATCTGAATTTAGTCGTTGACTTGATCAAACAAGTCAGAATTGCTTTCAAGAATTCATCTCTTCAGTTGTCTTTTTTGTTTCCTGCTCCACTGTTTCTTTCCGCCTATCTTGAGCACTATTCTTCTTGTATTTCAAGGAACTTGCTAAAGAGATTCGGGAGTTTAGAAGCCCAACTGACGGGGAGACTCGGATGTTCTATGAAATTTTGGTTGCACCTAAGTATTCACAGAAAGGACTGGAGGTTCTTTGTGGCAAGTCAAAGACATTAAGAATCCTCGAGGCAAAGAAGAATGAGAGGGGAAAGCTCTCCTTTCGACAAGTTGGGGGTGGTTGGTTAGCTCAAGAGGCCGATGATTTGACTGGACAGGATATACAATTTAAAGTTGTCTCTCATAAGAGCCCGCTAGAAAATGAGCTTCGTGATGCAAAGTTTGCATGGCTCTGTGTCAAGCATGTGAAGAGTAATGCAATTGTGATAGCAAAGGTGAATCTATTCTGATATCCCGTTAATGCTATTGTTATAATTTAATTTCATGAATCCAAGTTATTACTAGAAGTTCTGGGGAAATAAAAAAGAAGAAAAATGACAATAACCAGAACTTCATCTTCATGCTTCACGAGACTTAGTTCCCATTTGAGTGGATGAACCTAAGATATATGTATTTGGTCAGAATAAGTGCATGCTAGGTATGGGTAGTGGACAACCAAACCGGATTGAAAGCTTGAGGATTGCATTGAGGAAAGCAGGAAAGGAAGTCAAGGAAGCAGCTTTGGCAAGTGATGCTTTCTTTCCTTTTGGTAATTCTCCTTCCTGTTTTTAATATTTTCTAATTGATAATCCCTATCCTTACGGCCGTATAACGTTGGAAAATGTACTGGTGGTGTTGCCTGCCTGTGACATGTTATGCTGGATTCACGTGTTTCATCTATTTTGAAGTATAAAAGGTGGTCTGTGTTGTTTTATGCAAGGACTAATGCTTTACTACATGAATCCTCTATTAATAAAGGGTGTCACAGGGCTTCTCGCACTATAAGCACCGATATTAATACCTTGCTACATGGATTTGGTGTTAACATGAAAGGAAATGCATGTTTTAATAGCATTTGAAAGAGATTTTGGTTTATGTTTGACTGTTCATGATAGATAGATATTTATTGCTCGTTGGACTGACAGCTTGGAAGGACGCTGTTGAAGAAGCATGTGAAAGTGGGATCTGCATAATTGCAGAGCCTGGAGGGAGCATTAGAGATAAAGATGCCATAGACTGTTGCAACAAATATGGAGTCTCGCTAGTTTTTACTGATGTCAGGCATTTCAAGCATTGACAAATGAAGATCCTCATAGAAGAAGACCCTCCAAGTGGCATTTCCGAGTGTTTTCCATATCAGCCCCTGAATTACTTCTAACCTGCCAAACTTGGAAAATCTGATTTTATATTTTATTTTAATTTTGGATAAACTAGGACCTAGACTAATTCTGGGAGAGTTAATTGTATCAACATGTCCAGTGGAGCCAAAAATCTGCAAAGGACTTGCTCACTGATTGCCGCTCCAGATGTTTTATCCCTTTTTTTATTTTCCTTTATTTTATTGATGCAGAATGCCCTTCACTTTCTTTATCATGCAAGACGGTGGTGAGATTACCAAACGCTATGTTCACAATCTCACCACTCTAAAGACCGTGGTTCAGATAAATCTCTACGTGTGGTGGCAATAAAATTTGAGGTATCATGGGAAAGTTACATCAATGAATGAATCACTTATTCCGTATCCATACATTTTCATCCTATTCTATTTTTTGAGAATAATTATTTTATTTTCACATTATTTCATTCTAATTAAACGTATTGTGGTGAACTGTATGTGGAACGGATGGTGGAATGCAATGGAAATAAAGTGTAGAAGTGAGCCTTTACCGTTTGTTGTTCGTCACTACACTTATAAAATCAGAGAATAAAGAGCGTCACCAGTAAGAAAAATGAAAGAAGAGGGAAAGAGAGTTTCCTTACTCTGGAGATTATTTTTCTTACTGTTTTGGGTTGGTTATTGGTACTCTGTCTTGGGAGTTTAACTGATTCTATATAGTAAAATTTTTTAAAGTTTGTCTCATAATTTTTTTTCCTTAGTTGAAAAGGGTTTTTTACGTTAGAAATTGTTATATATTTTTACGTTTATTATACTCATTTTTAATGGCCGACAACTGACATGGGTTTCATTTTTTTTCCCTGCGCCGGGTTAGAGGAGTTGATCCTCATTTGGGGTTGGAGAATAAAGTAGAGGTGGAATATCCACGGAAACATCCGTTGAGTTTCCCAGGGAAGATGATCCCCGCCACAATTGTAAATAAAAGCAGAGGGGGATCGCCACGCGAGAAGAGGTAGGTGCAATAACTCGGGGACGGACAACCTCGTACCTGTAGTGAATAAATCTGTTGACTTGATATTTTGTATAAATGGGGACTTGAGTCTGATCCAAAAGAGATTTGATATGCCAATGGAGTCACCAGCTGTTTGTTCCCCTTACGGGCAGAGATATGTTTATAGTGTTAGGAATATTTTATATTAGAATTATTTGTGACTGACTAAAAAAACAGGTAGTTTGAAGAATTTAAAAATATAAATGAAGACTAACACAATATTCATATGAATATTTATATTAGTGTTTCCATGGCTAATATATTCTTATTCTGTGTATGATTATATTTTATCTAGAATACTCATACTTAATACATTTTTATATAATACATATATCTAAAGAGCCTAAGCCTAATAGGTTCTATATCGTGTATTAGTGTAATTAATTCAGAATGTCTGTATCAAATGAGCAGTTGTGCCATGCTCATACATTATCTCATGAGTACTGAGAATCTAATTATTTTTTAAGCACGAGATTTTTGGCCTATTTTTAACTACTTTATAAATACTTTCATTCTTTTTACCAAAAATGTAATAATGGATTGGCTATAAATTCTTTGTACTTTTATTGTCTAAGCAAAAGATACTATTCATTATGAAAGAAATAAAACCATTTCCTTGAGATAAAATTGTTAAGATTTTCTCTTACGGCCTTTTTCTCCATTATTTATACATTTATTCTAAATTATAAATCTTTGGTGTTGCATCAGTGGTGTGAACATTGGATTCAAATAGTATGCCTCAAAGAAGAGGAACAAGAGGCGCAATGTAACTCTCGCCTCTGGCTTCTCTCTAAACGAGGCCTTCGTTTCCTGTCGCTGTCGGCAAGGTTCATCCTCTGAGGCCATCGTTTGCTCTCTCTGGATCTTTTCTTTCTTCTTCTTCCAGGGTTCGCCCCTTTAAACGAACCGTCTGGTTTCGTTTTGTATTACTGCATCTCCGTTCTCTCTTGGACGATAATTTTGCGGTACTGTCAGTTTCTCCCACCCTCCTTGTATCCGTAAAGGACTATCTTAGCGGTTCCTGCCTTGGCGCCTGGTGCTCGGGACGGATCTGCTTGGGGTTTTGTAGAAGTTCTCACCCATCAGATGCGGTTGTTCCAGAGAGAAGCTTTGGATTTCTCTCTGGGTTTTCAATTTTTAAATTTTTAATTTTCAATTTTCAAATTTCAAATTCCAAATTTCAAATTTTAAGATTCAAATCTGAAATTTGTCTTTCTGTGGGTTTCTCGCCTCCACGGATTTGGGTTAGGCTTCCATGCCCTGACTGATGTGGTTGTTGGGGCTGACTGTCCCTGTTTCTGATTCCGTTGCGAAAGTTTCGGCTCTATTTTGGGTAGATCTGCCATACCCGATTAGTTGCAGGTGGCTTGCTCTCCTACTGTTTTCTCGATACATTGATGCTGTATGAGGTTGTTACTCGTATTTCGCATCTGGCCATGTTATTTTGGTCGTGCCTTGGTGTCTATGTTATTGGATGGTTTCTTTGCCCGGATGGGTCGAACTGCTCTTTTTTGATACTGGCAGCCTTTGGGGATGCTGTTGATGCTTCATAGCTATGCTGATGGAGAGGCTGATGATACTGGAGGAAAGCGGGCTTCCTGCTGTGTCATGTGAATGTTGCTGTCGTATGCAACGAGTTACTAGTGTTGGCAATATGGAGGATTCCATCTTTGTCTGCCAATTGCTGTTTTCGAATTGCTCCAAGCTTTATGAAGCTGGTTTCTTTACTGTGAATTGTGCTGCCATGCTTTGGGGCCTCATCGTTGGTTTGGAGAGTAGCTGTGCTGCCTGGTATGGATTTTGGGCTGATTTAGGTCGCTGCTGTTTTGGTGACTAGCTGATGTGGCGAGTATGCCTTCTGATGCCGGTTTGCTGCCTTCTCTGTCCAAGGTCGTAGAATGCCGGTTTGCTCCCCGCCTGATTTGCCTCATGGTAGCTGTGTGTGCCTTTTGCCTGGACCGCTCCAATTGACTGGATGGCTTTTTGCCCGGTATAAGGTTTGAGAGGACGTGGCCTTTGCTGCTGTGTTAAGCTCATAGCCGGGAGGATTCCAGCTTGGGTTCCACCCATTCGTCGAATTGGATCTTCCACTCTGTTTTTGCCGGTTTGGATGTTTGCTGATGTTGCCAGGTTGGCTTTGGCCTGGCCTGCTGACGTGGCATATATATTTCTCTGGTGGCCAGCAATTTCCAAATTGCTGTGTGTGGTTTGCTCGTGGTTGTACTGCTGCATAGTTCAAGAATTCGCAGGAAGCTATGAGCAGATTTTGCTGTTGCTGGTTCGCTGACAGTGTATTACTGATGGTGGTGATGCCGATTTGGCTTGCTGACCTGGCAAGTATATTGCTGATTTGAGTTCCTTGGCGGTTTGGTTTTGAGGTCATTTTCGTTTGAGGCCATTTTGGAAAGGAGGCTGTCTTGGAATTGAGGTCATTTTAGTTTTACGACCGTTTTGGAATCAAGGCCGTTCTAGATTGGCGGATGAATTGGATTTTTGGATAGTCTGGTTCTGAGGCTGATGGGGATCTGAGGCCTTGTTGGTTTTGTGGCCAATATGGCCTGCTGATGTGGCATGCTGTGACAAGTTGGGCTTCTGAGCGGGCTTCGCATGTTGATCTGGCTCGACTACTTTTTTTCGGTCTGGAATGATGATGTAGATCTGATTTTTTTCGGTTGTTTTTATTTGTCATGTCTAGGTTCTAGATCTTATATCTGGTTCTTTCCATGTGATTTGGGGTTCTCCCTTTTCTATTTTGATCTAATTTCAAGTTGGCAATACACTTGGAGTTAGGTCAAAATTTTATAAATTTTTTTTATTTTTAATACAATAACTTACCAACAAATATTCAATATTACAATTTTTTGTAAAAAAATTATATTTAAGAACACACTTATTTTAAGTTTTACTTGCATTTTTAATTGTGCTGCTACCATCACTTCTAAACTCATCTTTATCATTGGAACTATAAAAGAATGGATTTTTGGTGCGATCTTTTGTGTCCAATTAATTTTTGAAACGGATGCACATTTTTATTATTATTGATGTTATCATGCTTTTTTGGTCTATTACTCGATCCTTAGCGTTAAAAGTTGACTTGGATGATATTTTACTTGTTGGTGGTGCTGAGCGATCTTGTGCCATTAATGCGAGTACTAGAAATGGGTGCTTTTGTTTTTTTTTTTTTCCCCATTATTCCAAAATCTTGATCTCTGATTAATTGCTTATGAAGTTGGAAACGTGGTTGAGCTGCAAGTAGTGGAGAAGTTCAGTACTAATTGGCCATGATCCATGTCGAGCTCGTACGAAAGAAGGCAAATCTCATTTACTGGGAAGTCTGGGATCACCTCTATTGCTGGACTAAACAATACCAATGTTGATTGTGGTGTATATAGGTTGTACACTGCATGCAAGTTGTAATGGACCTATGCATTCATTTCTTTAGTACTATCAATTATCATCATGTTGCCGTAGAATTCTTCAAGATAGATATGCGCTCTACATAGGGTCATGTGGAGTCCATAATTGTTGTGAGATAGGTTAGCATTAGAGAATTTATGTAATA
>JAODPA010077822.1:0-27708 GCA_025585075.1 Nepenthes mirabilis | reverse complement strand
TATATATCTATATATATATAAAAACCCATAGTAGTTGGCCCACAAATTTAATCAAAATAAAATTTCAATTATTCTCATTCATACTATATGAATACATAATTGTCGAAACCTCATAAAATTTTGGATTACACAAACCGAGCTAACACCCAGTTCTAATCAGGTCTTTCTTCCGGTCTTCCAGCCAGTAAAAAATTTCACAACTACTACTACCCTGATGACACAATGACCTTCCCTCTAAAAATAGAAGTTGCAGGACTTGGCCCGAGCCAGCAACATGCTGATGGCACAGCATTTCGACAATGGGCGAATTCCATACACAGAAAGGCACATACGTAAGCCAGAAGCAGAATGTGTCACGGTGCAGTACTACTTATATACCAACGAAATCAAAGAAGAGAGGGTGTGCCATGAACAATGGAAAGGATATAGGTTCCATATAAATACATATTCCAGGAGGAACACCGTAATGCCGTTGTTCCAAATACGTTCTCGGCGGCGGTTCTCAAGGATCGGCAAATTGAACGGGATAAGATTGACCCTCGAATGAATCTAACTCCGAGCAATCCTCCTCCCCGCTCCAATCAACAATGCTTTTCCAATCACTCCTGTATGGAGACCGCAAATTACAGCAGCCGTTCCTCCTATAATCACCCATTTCCAGTCCACATTATGCTTTCTGCCCTGCTGACGATCACCAACTTTATCCTTGTCCATTGCGTCGTCGGACAGTCCTGCAGCATCTTTGCCCCCGTGGAAGGAAATCTTTGTTGTGATTCTTGCCATCAGAGCAATTCTGGAGAGGGATGCTTCTGATTTTCTCTCTTTCTGGTATGCCCTCATGCCGGCATGTAATTTCTTGACAGTCCCCCACATCCCATGACGGATTCCCACTTTTGCCACGTCCTTTGGTATGCCCATGTCTTCGTAATGTACAAGATTTACCTCGCATGCCGACAGCTGTCCATCTCCTTTACAGGATTCAACTGCATTTAATTTATTTTTTTAAAGAGAGAGACTAAATGCTTCAAGGTTTGAAAGTGGAAGACAGAATGGTAGACTGCGGATCAGCTGTAAAGTTCGGTTCAAAAAGCAGAGAATCAACTCAAACATCATTGCTATCGAGTAGTTAGATGGAAGCACTAACCGGGCTTGATGACCCAGCTAGAGAAGTAATGCTCCACACGCCTTGGCTTATCACACCTTGGCAAACTCGGATATGGCACCCCCTGTAATATTGCATGCAAGAGGTTAACAAAGTCCTTTGAAGAGGCATATGCAGCAGTTCTTTGCGTCAGCAAACTCCAGATATGAATAAAAAATACAGGAGAGATATCACGCACTAAATTTCTTTGTGGCCTGTTAATACCTATCTATGTAAAGCAGAACACATCATGGTTTCATTTCTTGCAGATGACTGCTTGAATAGTATTATTGTGGCGACCCGATCCCGAATAACTCAGACACGTGGCACCGGGCCGCACACGCGGAACCAAAAATTTAAAACCACACATAACCATCAATCATCTAGATAAATTTCATCATAACAATCCATCTATCATCCATACAGACATATTAAATAAAATAATAAATTTAATTTCACCCGATTAAATCTTTAATTTCATTCATAAAAATATCCGGGTATTACAATTATTGCCCATTTCCTGAGCAATTATATGTTGTCAGGAAACGTTAAGCTCCCATAGAAAGCCAACGTTAACAGACCTTTTAATACAAGCGGAGGGATGCAAAAACTGAAAATGAAATGCCAAATGGGAGCAGAAACGGGAATGGAGAGTAATTTTCAAAAATTTATCAGCAAACTTGGCAATATTTGCCAATTTATTCTCCAGCACTTACCTAGCAGATTTTTCTTGTACTTTTTAAATTTTATTCATCTTCAAATTTTATTTGACAAAATGTGCATTTCTTGACATCATGAGAAGTCATGCTAATGGGCAAGAATAAAAGTTCATTCCCAGCATTCCTAAAATTACAAAATAAAAAAAAAACCATGATGAAAGGTGCTTAATTTGGCCAAAAACTCAACTGAATAAAACTGAAAATTTTTAGAAGTGCAAGGCATAAATTTGCTGGAAATGAGAAAAAAAAAAAGAAAAAAGAAGTTGAGAATGAAGTTGCGATTTGTGTAAAAAGTGAAGGAATATAATTCCTATTTCAAGGCAATAAAGGAGGCACAACAATTAGTCACTGGGTCAGAAGGGGCAAGCAAGAGCATTAGATGAACCACAAGGCTAGGTGAGGAAACTGAGATTGCAGGATCTATCACAAAAAGCTCTAGTATTAGTCATTTCATCAACGGAACTGATGCAGCAACAGAGAATCTGTTCCCTCCAAAAATACAGTATAAGGGAAGCTTTTGCCCACGGAAACATCCCTAAGACTGGATCATCTTATACACTCCTCTAATCCCCCTTGCATTCCCCTGTGCTACATTGGAAAAAGAGGAGGGGGGGGGGGTTGGAGTGGAAGCAGAAGATTGTCTGTTTGGAAGCCTCCACCACTGATAGCTGCAGAAACGAAGCTCTGAATAAAATTCTCAATACCACTTCATGGTTTCCATTGTTCAAAGTTCATCTTAGTACTATTCATAATGGACATACTAGTGGATCCACAGAGAAAGGGAAAAAAAAAAAGAAATCACGGAAGAGAGACCAGATAATAAGAAAAGTTGGAAGTAGGAACACAACTCAATTAGTTTGATGGATTCACCCAAGGTTGAATAGATTTGAGGGGAAAACCATGGTGCTTGTATATGCTGATCATTGTGAAATCTCAAAGGAGCTGACTGAAGAAGATTCAATCATGACAGGGAGAATGATGTAGTCAAGCCAAAGAACATTTCAAAGCTTTTGAGCATGTTAAATGTAATACCTTTGTCACACAATAATATGCCTTTCCACCCTCCCAAAGTCTTCGACCAATAATATATTCCCGGTCGCTGCAGAAAAAAGGGAACTGCAAACACAGGGAACTGGTTATTACTTCTTGTTTGAGAAAGTGAAAACAAGTTTAATCGACAGCTAGGATAAAGATCCAGTAATCATAAACTGAACTACCTTCTTTATCCAATGGACAATCATCGTCCCTTTATGAGGGCACTCCTCCAATATTTCAAAGTGTGTAAGCATAGGATCCCATTTAGGCCGGAACTCGTCATCCCAGAAGAAATCCCTCACCAGTTCAGGAGTTGCATCCTCAAATACTGTTCTACTACGATACACTGTTGGGCCCCTCTGACAAATATTATACCAGCTGTCAGGTACTGATGTCTAAAACAGATAACAAAAAGTGTATTTGAGTCCTAAGCATGTCACTGATCAGTATAGGACAATGGCACCCTACTTGTTAGCAGGTATTAAAAGCTGCGTGAAAAGCCCTGTTATATAACCTAGTGGCAGAATTTAATAGGTTTAAACAGGTTCAAAAACTGAGCTGTTCTGTTATGCTACAAGCCTGAGAAAATAGTAGGTCTTATTGCTAAAAAGTAAATTTAAAACCTCGTCCCCCCCTCCCCCGGAAAAAAAAAAAAAAAAACCCTACTTTTGAGGCTTTTGAAACATAAAAAAAACCCCACTCGAGAAGCTGAAACTGAGGCAAACAGGGGTTTCACTTCTCGAGAAGAAAAAGTAAGTTTTCAAATGGCTAATTTGTAAAGTGACAATTTGAAGCCTCTCTGTATAGCTATTTATGAATCCAAGATAGATGAAAATCTATTTGACAAAAGTGTCTCCATTTTACAACTTTACACCATTTCAAGAAAAGCTCCACCTAACAACATTTCTACAGAAGCTCCAGTTGGGGCAAACACATGTCCCAGAGACAGAATATCTCATAATGAGCTTGGTGGGTCTTGTGAAATAATAGGAAGCAAGCACCAGTAACTACCATGCTTTCAGAAAAGCTTAATTGAAAATAAATCTGAAAAGAAAAAGAAACAAGGTTTATGGAACCACGTTAGTTGATGACCCAACAAAGTTGCTGCAAGTAGAAACAGCAGCAAAACAAGGCTCAATGTCAACAACTTACAAAGATGATAAATTTAATCAGTTAAAAGATCAACACATACAAACCAACTACAGTTCAAATGGATTAACCAAGAGCCTGGAAAAAGAAAAAGAAGGAAAAAATGTGAGACAGACTGATAACAAGCAAAATGGTGAATATGGTATAACATGCACATATCCGTCACTTGCCCAAGCAACATGAATCACACATAAACTGCTGCACTAAAAATAAGGGGTGGTGGTCTTAGAAATAGTGGTATACATCACATGGTGAATACAACTTATAGTGGGTACCACACAGACAGACATGGATGCACACATACACACAGACTGAAGGTAGTTTCTACCTCAGGATCATGGCGCCAAGCTTGATATGTCATGCTTGGGGTGGAGCGTTCCATCATACTTTGCCAAGCTATTTCTCCATCCTTGCTTTCAAGAAGATGCAACAAGTGTTCTAGATCATTCTCTGTGACAACATCTGCCTCTTTCCCCACAGCCCTGTGGCTATTACTGTATAAAAGGTGAAGAAGAGGAAACATCCATAAATGAATTTCTCCAGAGCAGCTAAATTCTTGCAGCCATGAACTGACGCAATTGGTTATTTATAACACTGTAAAAGCACACCACAAATACAGCACAACCAGCATTCATAGACAATTCCAATATCCTGGCAGTACTTCAGGAATGGCAAGTTCTAACAAGACTGGAACTGTATAATGTGTTAGTTTGCGTATACCCTACCATTTTAATATGCGTGCTTACTCGATAAATAAAAGGGAACTGTAAGCTAATGAGTGATGGACAGGCATTGACCGTTTTATCAAAAAAGTTGATGCAATTGCACCATAAATAAAGCTCTCAGAACACTGAGAACAGGACCAACTGCTTGTACAATAAGACATGCTTCAAAGCACCCATTGAGCGGCAATATTATAAAAGGGTTCTGCAGAGTTTCTTCATAGCATAGGCTTCCTGATGCCATATACCCATTTATCTCCCTGGGAATGCCAATACCAGTGGTGTCTGTGACATCGGTGATCAGTAGTTTTGATATGGTAGTCAAAATCACAGAAAAAGAGAAGGTTTTGAGGAAAGAATGCGGTTAGCAAAGTGATGAAGCAACCGTAGCAGTGATAACGAAGGTATTTTGCAGCGATTGTCAGTTCACTTTTGAGAGGTTTCCAACAGAATTATCTGTAAAACATTTGGATTAAGCTTCAAATAGTAAAGCAACGCAGAAAAATAGTATATACATATTGGTTGTATCAGCTGATAAACTAGAATATATCATATTTTCCCAATATTGGGTCCTCCCACTATAGATGCATATCGGATGATATCCCAAATATTGGCTAACATTTTCATAGGTGATTATGGTCATTATCATCTAATACAGACAACTTAAAAATTTGCATATGGTATCAGCCGTCCAAAAATCTGATATGAGTTGACTAATATTTTGTTCCATGATGCTATTTTGCTTGATCATAGCACAGTCCAGCTACCATTCACTCCAAAAGCTGGCAGACAATCCATTTCTCACCTCAAAATTATATGCCTCAGGAAATTTTCCCAACCCTTAAGGATATGTTTCCAAAGACAAAATCCAAAAGTGCACCAGAGGTATGCTTGGGAAAGCATTCACACTGACTGCATCCATATATAACTTAAATGATAACCCTCTAGAGTCTTTTCAAACCTTAAAGTTTCCAAGCCTCTTCCCTGACAAATCCTTGTAGAATGGCAAAGTATTTGACACCCCACCCATCATTTTAGATTAGCAAAGTAAAAATGTCCCACCTGATAAACGAAATCTATGATAATCATCACTGCCACCACACAAATAATTTCTCGCAAGTCTCTCAAATTTCAGCTAAACTTAGATAGGCATAGGAGATAATGATTAAAAAAACATTATAATCAATGAAGGCTAGACAAAGTGTTCCTTACAAGCATTAATCTGCCCTCTTGCAATAGAAATTGCATCTTTTACAGAGACAGCCCTCTCTCAAACTTCTCAACTACTGGATTCCATAAGCATAATGTTTTGTATGTTGCACGATGAAAGACCCAGCTTTTGTTAGAAATCAAGTTAGATTTCAAAATTTGTACTAATAAGTTAGATCCCACAACAAATAAAATTATTACAATACTCACCCATGTCCTAAAACCTACAAAAATTACAAAATTCATCAGTCATTATAGCTATTATACATAAAATAGTGCTTAATTTTGCTCATTCTTGATCCTTTATGCCTCTGCGTCAATATGAGATCATTCTTGAGGAAATGGTCTTGATTCTAGCCATGATTTTATCTGAAAAGGCTTAACATTCCATAGCCTTCGAACTTCAGGGTATTAAGGGGCAGGCTAAGATAACTGAACAGGGAGGAAACTTTCCTCGAAGCTCAGCATTTTGTAGTTTTAACTTCAACTATTCCTTAGTCCATCCATAAAAAAAATAATTAATTAAAAAAAATAAAAACTGTGATTTTGCTAAATAAGCCTTTATGCTTGAAACTTGGTTCAAGAAAGATAGGGAATCATTTAAGGAAGTAATTCATCAAATTTAAAGCAGGTTAGATGGTGTGGAGAAATGTGTGCTTAAAAATTCTTGTGCAATCATAAATTACCACTAAACTTAAAGGAGAATCTTATAAGGAGGCTTAAGGCCAGCTAAGTTATATGAAGCAAAGTGTTGAGTGGTGAAACATAAAAGACAGTAATCAAAATGAAAATGTTGAGATGAACTCATAGTCCTATGAAAACAAATTCAAAATGATGTCATATGTGATAAGCCAAGGTGCCACTCAAAAGAAAGAAAATATGAAAGACCTGCTAAGGTGGTTTGATTAAGTAACGTGAAGGCTGCTTAATGCGTCTCCCAGCAGATGTAAGACCCTAGAAGAGATTTATCATAGAAGAAGTAGATAAAGATGAAAGAGGATTTTAAACTCTAAAGGAAACTATCAAGTGTGATCTTGCATATTTGGACTTAGTAAAGGAAGTTTGTGTATACTATGGAATTATTATGACTGATTTCATGTTTCCTTCTTTAGCTACGGGTTAGTTGTCTGATTGATTGCAATTGATTTGATCGATTGTAATTTATTGTATAGTTGACTATCCTAATAGGATCATGTAACTAGCAAAATATCCTTATGATTAATAGAAAAAAGTACATTGAATATTTTAATTCTAATTTGGTATCAGAGCTACAGGGAAGGAATTTGTGCTGTCTTTTTTAATTATTTTTTTGGCTGAAATCATTAATCCCAAAATGAAGCCGCCTAGCCACCACTAGCCTAGCTGCTGCGGCGCCGCCTGTAGTCGCTCCTGACCACTATTGCACCACCCATTGTAGCTTCTAGTCCCCACCTTGCTGCCTGTTGCTGCCTACACTATCCTTGACTCCATCATGTCTTAGATAAAAGATGTGAGTAAAACTGACAGCAAGGAGCATTGTACCATGGTGACCATTTATGATACTTCCACTCTAATTCCTATCAAATTGGATGGCGCAGATTATCATCCGGGATGAAAGCTTTGGAGAAGCATATCGCAGGCAAGAAAAAAAAGGCTATATCACAGGGATAAAAGCTGCATTAGCATAGGTTATCCAAACTATGATGAATGGGAGGCTGAAGATGCTCTTACAAAGTCTTGGCTAATCAATTCCATGACTAACATGCCAATGCCCCTTTTGTGCAATGTGGAAGACCAGGGAGGTTTGGGATGCCATCAAGAGAAGCTAACTTTATGTTTTTGACTCTTCAATTTTTCTAATCATGTTAAGATGGCCGTCCTCTTACAGAATACCACAACAATTTGAACTCATTCTTCATGAACTTGAATACTGAAGGCCCAATGATATGATGTATGAAACTGACATCAAGAAACGAAGAAAGTGTACCATTGAAGATTGGGTCTATATGTTTCTTGCAAGTCTTGATAGCAGCTTGGACCAAGTTAGCAGTCTATTGCCTCCTCTTCTTTACCAAGCCTAGAGTACACTTTTCACTAGTCTATTGCGAAGCATAGAGACAAGTCACCATGGGGTGAAAGATCATTCTGACGCCTCAGTTTGGTTGTTCAAAGACTTACACTCAGCCAACAACTCTTACACTGTCTACTAACTCCTCTTCTAGCCTCTGTACTCACTGCAATAGCACCAGACATATAGTAGATGTTTGCCAGAAGAAGCATGGTTATCCAAAATCGTACAAACTCAAGCAAGCTGAAAGGGAAAAACAAGAAGTTTGTTCAGGTTTCAATCACCTATACTACCACTCCTACTTACGCTTCTCATGTCCTCCAATTGTCTTCCAAGAAAGTAAATCTAGTTCAGTTTTATTTCTACTTCTTCAAACACTTGGGTTATGGATTCAAGGGCTACTGATCATACGCTAGTAAATCTTCATTGCTTGACTCTCTAATGCTCCTTCGTGTTAAATCTATTTAGATTGCCAATAGGACATATGAGCCAATTTTAGGAGCTGGGAATGTCTCACTTTCTCCTACACTATCAATTTCATCCTTACCCCTAATTTCTCTAATAATAGTCATTTTCCATTGTGTGCTTCACAACGATCTTCCAAAAATGACGATTGCCATTGGTAAGAAATGATGAGGCTTTTACTACATAGAGAAGACACAGGATCAACAACCTTACAATACAGGATCAACAATCTTACTCTGGCTGTGGCTTTCAAGTAGCAAGGGAGACGTCAAAGATTCTTTTACAGCATTGCTGGTTGGGAGACCCATCCTTTAAGTGTTTATAACATTTATTCCCCCAGTTGTTCCATCATTTTTCTACTTCTAGTTTAAGGTGTAAGCAAATAATTTATGCTAAAAACCATCACGTACCTTTCAAACTAAGCTTTCATAAAAGTCTAATTCCCTTTACCTGCATTTATATTGATGTTTGGGGTCCTTTCTCTACCCCCTCTACTTCAGCCTTCAGGGCTATAAATACTTTGTGTCATTTATCAATGATTGCACTAGGGCATGATAGGTAATAGTTGCTACAATCCAAGAGTGATGTTATATGTGTTATTCCTCAAATTTAAAAATGATTGCTACATAATTTCATATTTAGAGTCTCAGATCCAAGTCTTTCACTCTGGCAATGGGAGAGGGTTTGTAAACTAATATCTTGCTATTGTAGTCAACAAGTATGGCACCCTCCACCAAACAAAATGTGGTTAAATGCTAGAATAGAATGGCAAGGAAGAGTGTAAAAACTGCCAGTAGCTTTACTATGGATGTTCCAAAACTTTTTGGGGTTGAGGCTATCATTAACATGGTTTTTCTTACCAACCGAATGCCTACTTGTATCATTTACTATCAAACTTCTCCACAAATGTTATCCTTGTTTCACCCTATTCAAATGCCTTGTTGTCCTAAGGTCTTTCGTTGTGTATGTTATGTTTGATCCTCATGCTCTCAAGTGTACGTTCCTTGGTACTCTAATTCGCAAAAAGCCAGTAAATGCTTCCACCCTCCTACAAGAAAATGCTGTGTCCAAGAATGTTCAAGTTCTGTGAACAGGAATCTTATTTCTCTCAAGAGGTGTCTATTGGTCCTCTTCAGAGGGAGACTCATAGCAAGGAAAAGAAACAACTATGGTTAGAAGACTGTTATGGATTTCAAGACAGGAGAGGGTTCAAATGTGTCTTCCGATGTTTCTAAACTATTGATGGAAATATCGGCAGATATGATTCATATCGGCCAACATGTATCAGTATCGGGCCTCCCTGATACTAATATTTTTTAATACCACAATAATACCATAAAATATTTTCGTATTATTCGATATAACTAATATATCTATCGATACAACCCTATTAGCTTATGATTTTTAAATTTTTTTTATTTGATATATTTAATATCGATACGTATTATCCGATATATTTAATACCGATATGACCATAATTGCTACCGATACCAATATCAATATGACCGCGATCAATACCGATATTTTTATCCATATTCCAAACATATGGTAGTTGAGTTTGAACTTAATAAACAAAGGTCAATGGCAAGCCAAGCTACTTAATACAATGAGAAACAATAGTTATATTATCATAGCCTCTCCAGGCTCCAATACTCCTCTTAAAAATACTACCATGCCACTGGATGATTTTTCTAAGACTAATATAAGGTACAAGTTCCTTCTCTTTCAACTTCTGAAATTGCTACACGTAACTCACATCTTGGTTATCAAGGTAGTAGATATCATCTTCGTGATCATAAAAAATTTGATAGGTTAGGATTCTCTAAATCATCTTCTAATGTCTTTTATCGCATGACTGACTTCATCCCTTATCATCTTCTATCCGAATCTCACCTAATTTTCGCTCTTTTGTTATCTTTTGTATCAATTCATAGTCATTTCAAAAAGTCCTTAAAAATCCTAAGTAGAAGTTTGCTATGGTGGAAAAAGAAGGATTTGCATAAGAAGTCCACTTGGAAGATGGTCAAGCTACATCAAGGAAAGAAGACAGTGTGATGCAAGTGGGTGCCTTTGATGACGCACAAGTCAAATGGAACAACTGATAGGTATAAGCTCAGGTTGCCAAAGGATACAACCAAACTTATGCGATTGATTTCCAAGAGATCTTCACTCATGGTTAAGATGAACATTGTTAGAATCATACCCTCTCTTACAGATAATCTAGACTTGCTATTGAGACAATTTGACGTGAAGAATGGCTTCCCTCTACTGAGATTTAATCAAAGAAGTGTAAATTGATCCCCCTCTAGAATCTATACTATAAGGAGAGAAAATATATAAACTAAAGAAGACTCTCTATGGGTCAAGGTAGTCACCAAGGACGTGGTTTCACACATTGAGCCACCCAATAAAGAAGTACAGTTTTAAGCAAGCTATAATACATCTCACTTTGTTTTACAAGAGAGATGGTGATAGCTTTACTTTACTCAATGTTTATGCTAATGATATGATTGCTACAAGTAGTAATGCCAACAAAATGGAAAAGTGTCAGAGCTATTTGGCCAAGGAATTCAAAATGAAGGACTTTGGGGCTTCAAAATTCTTCTTGGGTATTAAAGTACTCTGTCCAAACATTGCATTTTCCTCTCCCAATGGAAATTTATATAAGATCTTTTCGCTGAAACTGACAACACCTATGAACCCATAGATACTCTCATTGAGATGAATCATAAGTTGTTTATCCATCTGGATCAGATTCTAACAAACAAATAAAGACATCAAAGATTGGTTGGGAAATTGATCTATCTGACTGACATGACATGATTTATCACACGTAATTAGTGTCGTAGGTCAATTCATGAAAAATCCAAGTGACCAACACACGAATGCAATGATTGTACATTAGGTTAGTTGAAGTCTTTTCTAGGTCAATGTATTATGCTCTACAGACATGGACATATAAATATTATGGTCTACACAACTTGCTGCCAAAGAGGAATCAAGACCATAAAATTCCTTTGACAGCGGAAACTGGCCTTATCGCTGTTAAGCCCTATCGATATTGATATTATCAAAAAAAAATGAGAGTGAACAAATGGTGAAGGATCTTTTGACCAACAAGGAATATGGACTAGCACCAGCCCCAAGTTTTCGTTGGTACTACTGGTAAGGAAACATGATTCGTAACAGCTATACGTGGATTACAGGGCCCTTAATAAAATCACTATTAAAAAAAATCCCATTCCGGTGATTGATAGGAGGCTAGATGAATTGCACAGCACCTAACTTTTCACAAAATTGGACCAAAGGTCAAGCTACCATCAAAATCATATGCACCCAGGGATAAAGAAAAGATGGCACTCTGCACTCATCATGGCCACTACGAGATTTTAGCAATGCCTTTTGGCATTACAAGCACACTGACAACTTTCGAGTGTTATGGATGAGGTACTTAAAGAATTCATCCAAAAGTTTATCTCAGTTTTTTTTGGCAATACTCTCATTTTTAGCCCTACATAGGAGGAACACTTGCCAAATGTGAAGCATGTATTGCAATTGTTAAGGGCTCATAGCTTTTTTTCGTCAAGAAAGAAAAGTGTCAATTTGGGCAGAAGGAGGTAAGCTATGTCAGACACTTGACTTCTCAGAATGGAGAGGAGATCGACCCAAAGAAGATTTCTTCTATGCTTTCTTACGCTAAGCCAACTAGTGTAAAGGGCTGTGAGGTTTTTTTGGCTCTCACTGGATATTATTCCAAATTCATCCATCATTATGGGGATATAGCTCGACTCTTGACCAACTGCTCAAAAAGGACTCTTTTCCTTGGGACCCCACATTCAAGAAAGCTTTTTTTGATGAACTAAAACAGATGGCGATAACCAGGCTTGTCCATGCCTTGCTGAATTTTTCTCAGCCCTTACATTGGAATATGATGCATCCTGAATTAGACTTTGAGTTGTTCTCTTGCAAGCAGGAAAACCAAGTGCATATTTTAGTCAAGCTTTGTATGGAAAGAACTTGGCCGGCATTACCTAGAAGAAGGAAATTCTGGCCTTGGTTTGTGCTGTCCAAAAATGGAGCCCCTACCAGATTTGTCATCTGTACAGATCAAAGGAGCTTGTATTATCTTCTACATTAATCCATTGCGACTGCAAGCCAACAAAAATTCTGAGTTATGATTTTAAAATTCAAGAAAAAAGGAAAGGAGAATTAGGCTGCAGATGCTCTCTCATGACAATTCAAAGGCCAAAGCATTGGAACCGTGGTTATTTAGTGAATTACATTTTTTCAAGGATCAGAATTTCTTCCTGGCATCCTCGGCTCTTGTCCATCCGATTATTCAAGAATTTCACTCAAGCACTCAAGAAGGTTTGCACAAAACTCTCCATCGGATAAAAGCTGTTTTTATTGGAAGGGAATGAGAAGACATTTAAGGGAATATTCAAGAATGTGAAACTTTCCAAAGGAATAAAGTTGAACATGCCAAGGCAGCCGGCCCTTTGAACCCACTTACTGGTTCATTACTGCTGAGACGGTCAAACCCATTCACTTGTCCCACATATTCCCTTAAGACCCCTCCAGCTCATGAACATCGATGTTTGGATGGATATTTCCATGGATTTCATGGAAGACTTACCTCTTTCACGGGGTAAATCATTATCTAAGTGGTTGGGGATCACCTTTCAAAATACAGTCATTTTATTATGATCCACCATTCGTACACAACCTCGTCTATAGCCCCAATATTTTTTGAGAACTGTTCAAGCTTCATGGCATTCCAGAATCTATTGTGTGTGATAGGGAACTGGTGTCCACTATCTCCTTTTGGAAGGCCTTTTCTTAATTAAATGGAGTAAAATACAGTTTCTGTTTGGCCTACCACAAATAGACCGAGGTTAAACAGAGGTGGTCAATAGGACCATGAAATGCATCTATGTTGCTTTACTAGCAACAAAACCAAATAATGGTTTTCATGGCTTCCTGGGCAGAATATTGCTATATTACAATTACCCTGGCTCCACAGGGAAGACTCCATTCGAAATTGTGTATGGGACGGTGCCACCTTCACTAGCATATGTCTGCAACACTACGAGGATGGATTCCATTGAAAAAATTTTTGGAGAAAGAGGCGATGATCCGCAAAATCAGATGAAATTCACAATTGACACCAGAGCAAGTGAAAAGGGTCTATGACGGCAAACACAAGAAGAGGGGACTTTAGGTGGAAATTTTATTTATCACAAATTACAGCCATATTGCCATCTTACCATGGCTCAAAGAAGAAATCACAAACTCAATGCCAAGTTGTCCATGCCCTTCAAAGTTTTAGAAAGAATTGGTACAATTGCATGCAAATTGGAACTCTCTATGTTTCATTGCTAAAAAACATAACAGAGATAAGGAAATAGAAGCACCCACATTACCCATAATGACCAATAATCATTCCCTGCATTCCTTGGCAAAAGCCATGCCGGATTCTAGGATTGTCAAGAGAAATCAGGAGGTGCTTATTCATTGGCAGAATTTCTCTCCCTCAGATGCAACCTGGGAAGAGGTTGAAGACTTCAAGGCTGGTTTTCCATACTTCTTTTCCTTGAGGGCAAGGAAATTTTTAAGGGGAATGAAGTTGTTGAGAACCTTCTAAAAGAAGAGCATGGCTTCCCTAACATGCCAAAGGAAGAGGATGGCTTTCTAACATGATGCAGGCCTTACCAAATCCCATCATTAAAGGGATATATTTAATAGTCAATCCCTTCAATTAAGAAGGACTAACATGCAATCCCAATAAATGTGGCTTAATTATTGTGCTAGTTCCTAATAATTGTAAAGCAGAAATTGGCTATATAAGCCTCTCAAATTTATGAAAAAAAAGTCATGAAAAAAAGCAATGAATGTTCTCACGTTCAACCAAGTGATAGATAAGGGTATCTTGGTTTTCCTCAAATTAAATTGACTAGGACGTATAGGATCCCTCAAAGCATCCTACTACTCATTTCATGAAAATAGTTAAACTCACAACTCAATCTTTGCGAGTTGCCTATTCATAAGCCTATAACACGCTTCATTTCTAAACTATGTCACACATACTCCCCATTAATCATCCAAGCAAACAATGGCAACATTTGACAAATGCAGCCTTCTCTTTTTGCTTATTTACTGTAGTATCAATTGCCCAGCTATCCTCACTTAATGTATCCTCATTTATTTGTTTTTTGTTTAATGGCATCATTTAGGCCCCTTAACTTACAACTGGAGACATTTATTGATAGTCATTAATAGCAGAAATACCCCTCTGATTCTCTCTGAACTTAGGATCAGTTTTCATCTCCATCGAAGCTTCACTAGTTTATAGTTCTGTTTGATGTCCAGTCTCTTCATTCACATCACCAACCACTACTCAAAATCATGTGCCTTCTCAGGGTTTTTTTCCTCAATGATTTGCACCATTCTCTTGGCAGCTTCCCTTCAAGTAACACTAGACCATTCACCATCTCTGCAATATTCACAACAGGCTACTGCTCTCTTTGTTTGTATTCCTTTACTTAAGTGATTTGTCTTCCTTGCTCTATTTCACTCTTTACATTTTCCTTGCCATCAGCTACTTTTGTCACGACCTCAATATAAGCAAATAATAATAATGTCAGGAAAAAAAAAAAAACTTACCACATACAAGGCTCAATAGCTAAAACCGGGTTGGACATTACATATCAAACCGTAAGCAAAATACCCAAATATAAATATTGCATTCCTAGAAATGACCAAACTATCCCCGTTCGACAGAAATAACAATACTGTACCTGCTCAATCTACATCTCACTGTCAAGAAAAGTATTTAACCAACATCCAAAGATACGAATGGCAAAAACTCATACATAAATTCATAACAGCATATTGACCCAAGTTTAAATTGTGGAAACTAAGTATCAATCCTATCTATTGCAAGGAATCCGAAAATAAGCCCAAATTCATAAATAAAATTCTTAACTATATTCCTTCAATGATCCTCCATCCAATCCTAAAAAAATCCAATACACGCTAATCTGGAAGGGTTGTAAAACATTTGGCATGTGAGTCTAACACTTGATAAAGCATATATACAATATTTGAATATACATAAGTAAAACGGGTACAAAAAATAGTAAATTATGATCACATACAAAAATTCAAAACGTCCAATTCTCCATAAATATTTTCTTAAACATGATTTTATATTAAATGCCCAACATATACAAATATACAAAATATATGAAGGTTTATGAAACACATATGAAAACGTATCGTAAACATGCAAAGTTTGAGAATTATTTTGAAAATATCTGAAAACTTCAGAACCAAGAACCGGTGACTCTCATACTAATTAATTGAGGGACAAACTTTGAAGAATGAGCTATACAAATTCTCAATAGCTTCAAACCAATACTCTACTATTCAAGACTTGTAAGCGGCCATCTACAATACCCCATAGATAGGGTCAAGTGTCATTTTTTTTTAACCCCTGAATGATAGGTGTAATTTTTAAATTGCACATAGCAGACAAAAATATGTTGAAATACAATCTATTTATATATAATAGTTCTTATTTTGTCAAAACGAAGAATTCTACATCACATATCAAATATCTAATTTTTTTTCAAATTAGGGAAGAAGTAAAATCTCTATTCCATTTCACAATGTAGAGTTCTCGTCAAATATTTGTATAAAAATAACATGCAAAGTCAAATACACAAAGATTTCATGCTTTTCTTAATGATATCTCAAAGGTAAATATAAACATCTAAAAATACCCATATGTTCAATAAAAACAAATATGCATGCAACAACATAAAAAAAAAAAAGAAGATAATGACATGCATGTACATTTAAATGATAATTGAAAGAGAAATCAAAAAATTTCAATAAGAGACTAAAGAATGAGCTTAGATGCACCAACCTTAAACCAAATTTATCTGATCTAATGCGAAATAGTTTTGAAATCACCTTCGTTTTCCTTCAGTCTCCTCTTCTCTCTCTCCTTTCTCTCTCTCGCAAAAAATGCCCGAAAATCATGTTTTCCTCTTCTCTCTCCTTTCGAAATAACTAGTTGCTATTCTCTTCCCACTGTTCAGTCCCGGTAAACACAGTGGTCTAAAAAACCACTTTTCATGAGTGCATAACAACCCAAAGCCACTCCACGCCGAGTGCACCTCTGAACTAGACTCACAAATCCCCTTCCCAACTACAACTTTTGTTTACTCTGTTTTTACCTTCTTCATCTTGGAATGCAGATTACTGACTTGAGGTTCGAAAAATAAACCAGGGAGCGAGTCCCACCGTTTTTTCTGACTTCTCATCTTCTGTTGTGGTGTACAAGATCTAAGCCGCGCCTGATAGAGAGCGGACCCGACTCCAGCTCGAGCCCAAGGAGCAACTGAACCTGCATCCATTTAATATTCGGATCCAGGACACATCATTGGCGCCGTCTGTGAAAAACAGTACAAAAAGCCTAACAACTACTTTGTCAGCATCAATCTCATCAATAAACATGGTGAATACGAGAGCACAAGCTAGCGTTCTAGCAAAAGAGGTCACTTCCCCCGGCAACGATCACTTCGCTGGTAGCCGGGCAAGAGAACGACTTGCTCCAATCATCCGTACGATGGCAGAGCAAATGAATAAGATGACCCAAATGATCCAGGTGCTCTGTACGTGCTAGGACAAATAGAGGCTGGGGGCTCCCTCCTCTTCAGCCCACACTTCGACCTCTCAGAGAGAAGGCCAAAGAAAGAAAAAGTTGGCCAAGAGGGCCGCACGACTGGACAATTCCAGCACCCTGGCAACCTCAAATACCAGGAGCCTTTCTAGGCTAGAGGGACAGCTAAGTCGCGAAATCCCAGAGTAAAGCCCGGAATGAAGGAACTCTCGATACTCCCAAGACGAGTAGAGGCCACCGACTCAAAAAGGAGCCTCTTGCATCAAGCAACCAGTGAATGGCAACAACCGGCCGGCACCACACCGCTCGGCCGCACACTTAGAGTTGAGGACTTACCTTAACGCGAAGAGGTCCACGACCTCCTCATGAGTAGAGGAGAAGGTGAAAAAGATATGGAACCGCGTGTTCAAAGGAGAAGCTGGCGAACATTCGGCCGATCTGAAGAGATCTCCTTTCACCATGGAGATCCAAATCCAGCCGCTTTTACCAAAGTTTAAAATGCCAGCCTTGGAACCCTACAATAGAAGCACCAATCCCATGGATCATCTCAATCACTTCCACACCCTGCTCAGCTTCCAAGTCCAGGAGGAGGCTTCAATGTGCCAATGCTTCCCCATCACTTTGAGAGGGGACGCTCGGATCTGGTTCAATTGGCTCCCGACAAATTCAATTCGGAGCTTCCGGGACCTTGTTGATAGCTTATTGGCTCAGTACGCCTCCAGCAGCCATGAAAAGAAGTAGCCATGGCATCTCACCTATATCAAGCAGAAGCTAGGGGGGAGCCTGAGGAAGTTTTTGGGGCGATTTATTGCTGAAGCCCGAAAGATACCCAAGCTCACCGACGAGGTGAAGCTCAACAGTTTCATTTTTGCTTTGGGTTCGGGTGACTTCTTTAAACATCTAGCTTACCAAGACCCGTAAACGTTCCGGGAAGCTGAGCCCATCACTTGAGCCGATATAGCAACGGCGGAAGCCAATGAGACAAAGCACCTGGAATGAGCCGATCAATCTCGCTCGTTGCCGGTGGAAGGAAAAAAGAAGAATGGGGGCCATGACAACCACCTAAGGAAGCAGCCCAGAACTGAGACGCCTGTACGGAGGAAGTTCAGGCCGGTAAACCTGACTCCGCTCAATGACTCTCGGGCGAATGTCCTCATGCAGATCCGAGAAGAGAAGTTCGTAAAATGGCCTAAGCCAATGAAGAACCCTGAGGGAGGATACTAATGAAGTACTGCAACTTCCATCGATCTCCGAATCATAGCAAGGAAGACTGTCGGACTCTGAAGAGAGAGATCGAAGAGCTGATTCGCCGGGGCCACCTCACCAAGTTCTTGAGGAACCCAGGTCAAAACCCTAATCTCTCGGGTAAGGACAGGCCTGAGCAGCAGCAGCTGAGAAATTGGGTCACGGCCGGAGTAGTCAACATAGTGACCACCAGGTCGCTTAAGACTCACAATGCGGATCGACGAGAGGAACCGTCAAGGTATAAGAAGCAGAGGATAGGGGATGATGTCATTAGTTTTAGTAATAATGATATGGCACATGTAATCTTCCCCCATACTGACTCCCTAGTTATATCAGCTGTCGTTTCAGACGGTACTGTAGACTACCAACTAAAACGAGTTTTTATTGATAATGGAAGTTCCCGCGATTTGCTTTACCTCGACAATTATTTCAAATTGGGACCAAAAAAGAATCAACTGAAACTGGCTGAATGGCCATTATATGGGCTGGATGATGAACCCGTGGCAGTCCAATGGACCATCCAGCAAGAAGTTACCTTAGGCACGTACCCCAAAACGGTAAGCCGCACGCTCACCTTCTTGGTTGTTGACTTGCCTTCCGTGTACAACGCCATACTTGGCCGTCCATGCCTAGCGATATTTGGGGCCGTAATATCGATAACCCACCTAAAAATAAAATTCCCAACAACATGCAAAAACGGTGAGATGCTGAGCAACCAAGTGACCAGTCGAACGTGCTACCTATCTCAAGTCGCCCAGAGCGGCTTCGACCGGCTAACAAATGACTTGGACCATTAGAATGAAACGACCCTGTAGCAGGCGCAGTCCGGCCAGGCCTTTGACCTCGTACCCTGGATCCGAGAAACCCAGATAAATACATATAGACAAGAGGCTCGCTCACCAGACCCCTACGTGACCAACTAATCAGCTTTTTAAGGTATAATGAGATGTCTTCACGTGGAAGCCAGTCGATATGCCTGGATCCCGGCCAAAGTGATGGTCCACAAATTGGGTCTTGATCCCAACCGTAAGCCCATCAGGTAGAAGCAAATGAACTATTCTATTGAGAAACTAATAGCCATCCGAAAGGAGGTAAAAAAAAGACTACGTGCCTGATTTATAAGAGAAGTTCAATACCCGGACTGGCTCTCCAACATGGTTTTTGTCAAGAAGAGTAACGGGAAGTGGCAGATGTGCGTCGACTTTACTGACATTAATAAAGCGTGCCCGAAGGACAGCTTCTCGTTGCCCAGAATCGACCTGTTGCTGGACTCTACTTTTGGGCATGAACTACTGAGTTTCATGAACATCTATTCGGGCTACAATCAGATCTAGATGAACTCAAAAGATGAGGAGCACACCTCCTTCATAACCAACCAGGGGACCTATTGCTATAAGATCATACATTTCGGAACACAGGCGCCACTTGCCAAAGGCTCGTGAACAAAATGTTCAAAAAACAAATCGGTCGAAATATGGAGATATACCTAGATGACATGCTTGTCAAAAGTAAGACCACCAATGACAATATTCGCGATCTCGCCGAAGCCTTCAAGGTGCTCCGGGAAAACTAGATGAAACTAAACCCCTCTAAGTGCATCTTCGGGATATCCTCCGGAAAGTTCTTAGGTTTCATCATCTCTCAACGGGGAATTGAGGAAAATTCGGAGAAGATAAAAGCCCTCATGGATATGACCCCGTCTCGAAATGTGAAGGATGTCCAGAGGCTGACCAGGAGATTGGCAGCCCTATCCCATTTCCTAACCAAGTTTGGAGACAAATACTTTCCTTTCTTCAAGGCATTGAGAAGGACGAAGGCGAATGGGTTCCAATGAACAGCAGAATGTCAAGCCGCTTTCAACGATCTAAAGGAGTACCTAGCCAACCCACCCTTTCTAACATCACCGAAAGAGGGTGAGAAGTTGTACCTGTACTTAGCTATTTCAGAGGCGGCGCTGAGCTCCGTCTTGATACATCAGGAGTCTGACGCACAGCAGCCGGTCTACTACGTCAACAAAACATTGACCGGTGTTGAGACTCGCTACCCCCATGCTGAGAAGATTGCATTGGCACTCGTCTTCTCAACCAGAAAATTGCGATCCTACTTCCAAGCGCACCAGATAATTATCCTGACTGACCAGCCGTTAAAGGACATTCTGCAAAAACCTAATATTTTAGGGCGGCTAGTTAAATGAACTATCAAATTCGGAGAGTTTGGAATCAAATTTAGACCCAAGCCGGCCATCAAAGGGCAAGCGTTGGCCGACCTCATCGTCGAGACCACAACTGCAATTTTCGATATGGACTACACCGGCGACGCCGACCACGGAACCGACGCACCAAGTTGGGTTCTTCACGTGGACGGTTCGTCAACAAACTCAAGCAGTGGGGCCAGAGTGATCCTGAGGACCCCAGACAGGTTCGAAGTGAAATACTCCTTGAAACTTGGGTTCCCGGCCACCAATAACATGGCAAATACGAGGCCCTACTCGCAGGTTTGCAGCTTGCAAAGGAGTACTCGGTTAGACACTTAACTGTCTACAGCGATTCAGAACTGGTCATCAACCAAATCCATAGAAGCTTCGAAGCATCCAACCCTCTGTTGGTCGGATACCTAGCTAAGGCAAAGAGTGCAATCAAAAGGTTTGACAAGCTCGACGTGGTGCACATCCCAAAGGATAAAAATTGGAAGGCCGACCAACTTGTAAGGGAGGCGACGGTAGAGAATCCAGAACAGTACTCAAGGGACATGCGAGAGGTCTTGATCACCCCCAGCATAGATGAGCTAGTAGCGATGCAGATCTCTGACAACGAAAACTAGATGTTGCCCTACTGGAGGTTCCTCATGAACAGATCCGTGCCTGAAAGCCCAGATAAGGCCAAACGCATAAATAAGACGGTCGGCTGGTATACCATCGTGAACGAAAAGCTATGCCACTACAGATACTCAACCCCATACCTCCGGTGCCTTACACAATAAGAAGCCAATTAATCATTGCATGAGGTCTACCTCGGAATCTGAGGATCACACATTGGCAGCAAGAAACTTGCCTTCAATGTGATGCGCCAAGGGTACTACTGGCCCATCATGAAAAAGGACGTCGTGGAGTTCGTGAAGAGATTGAAGAATTGCCAAGTCCATGACAACCTTCACCATCAACTGCCCACGAAGTTGAGAACCCTCCAGGCACCTTGGCCGTTCTCGCAATGGGGGCTCGACATTCTCGACCCGGTTTCCATTGCGTTTGGACAAAGGAAGTTCATTGTTGTGGGCATCGATTACTTCACAAAGTGTGTTGAGGCCGACCCACTGGCCCAACTAACTGAGCAGAATGCCACGAAATTCATCCGATAGAACATAATCTAAAGGTTTGGGATTCTTGAGATCATCATGACCGACAACGGAATCTAATTTACCGGCAAGCGCTTCACCAAGTATTGCACTAATTTGGGTGTTAGATTGGTCCTTATGTCGGTAGCGTATCCATAGGCAAACGGACAAGTAGAGATCACCAACCAGACATTACTACACGGATTGAAAACCAAACTGGAAGACGCGGGGGGCTCCTTGGTGGACGAACTGCACTCCGTGTTGTGGTCATACCGGATAACTCTCAAAAAGCCAATGCACGAGATGTCTTTCAGTCTCTGCTATAGAACCAAGGCTGTGATCCCGGTCGAGATCGAGCTCTCGAGTCTCTGGGTTAAGGCCTTCGACCCACTCAGCAACTCTTAACGGCTCAGAGAGCATTTAGACTTGTTGGAGGAAGCGCGGGATGCGACCAGGATGCGCATAGCCACCTACCAGCAGCGGATTTCCTAATATTATAACAAAAAAGTAAAAGCGCGACAGTTTAAAGTGGGATACCTAATCCTACGGGGCATAGAAGCCATAGGCAAGATAGCCAACAAGAACAGACTTTTCCTGAATTGGGAAGACCCGTTCCTCTTTTCAGCCGTTCTACAAAACGGGACATATAAGCTTCGAACTCAGAATGGCAAGTTGGTCCCAAGGACGTGGAACACCATTCATCTGAAAAGGTATTACCGATGAGGTTCACACCAGGTCCAGGTAGGTCATACGTGTGTTAAAGTTTGCATGTAATATTGTACCACAACTAATAAAACGATTCATCTTTTCGCATGTTTCTGTGTCTCTTTTTCTTTTTCTTTTTCATGTGAATGCTTGTGTGAAATTGCATGAAAACAAATGGCCTAAACTACCCCTAAATCAAGTGGGTTTTTGCTCACCTGTAGTTAAACCTTGGTCTTATGACAAGTGGCCTGTAAGCGGTGAGATTAAACCTCGATCCCAAACCGAGCGGCCCATAAGCGGTCGAATTAAACATCAATCCCATACCGAGTGACCCGTAAGTGGTCGAATTAAATCTTGGTCTCATACCAAGCGGTCCGTAAGTGGTCAGATTAAACCTCGGTCCCAAACTGAGCGTCCCGTAAGCGGTCAAATTAAACCTCGATCCCATGCCGAGCGGCCCATAAGCGGTTAAATTAAACCTTAGTCCCATACCAAGCGGCTAAATTAAACCTTAATCCCATACCAAGCGGTCTGTTTGCAATCGAACAAGAAACCTTAGGGGGCTCTCACAGCACTTGTGCGACGACCTCCTCCCACAGGAGAGAGCACCGTCAGTTAGCAATGGTCAATAAATCGGAGCTGAGCGCGGAAAAACACCATAGCTCCAACAACAGACGGAATGCCCGGAATTACAATCAAGGCACCGCCATCTAGAACAAAAACATTATTAAACCAAGAAAGATAATGAATAAGCTGCCGATTTATATTCACGAAAACATACAGCATCAAATGTCATAGATATGCTTTTGAGAGCATTCAAAGGCCCCCTAGATACAAGAAGTCATCAACACCTATGATTTGTCTAGGTGACTGCTCTAAGATGGAGGATCCCTTGGAGGACGCAGCACCAGCCTCCGGTCATACCTGACCGGGTATCCGATCAGTTCCAATCGACGAGCAGCTCTGACATTCCTCGAATCTAAAAAACCGAAGGGGAAATGGAGGCACCAAAGCACTCAAAAAGGCATGCTCTCTCCAATATTCAAACTAGCACAAGCAAACTTTTGAAATAACCAATCACTATTCTCTTCCCACTGCTCGTCCTCGACGAACACAGTGGTCTGAAAAACCGCTTTCCATGAGTGCACAACAACCCAAAGCCACTCCACGCTAAGTGCACCTTCGAACTAGACTCACAAATCCCCTTCCCAACTACAACTTTGTTTACTCTGTTTTTATCTTCTTCTTGGGAAGCAGATTACTGATTTGAGCGTCGAAGAATAAACCAGGAAGCGAGTTCCGCCGTTTTTCTCTGACTTCTCGTCTTCTATTGTGGTATGCAAGATCCAAGCTGTGCCCGACAGAGACCGGACCCGACTCTAGCTTGAGCCCAAGGAGCAACTGAACCCGAATCTGTTTAAGACTCGAATCCAAGACGTATCAAAAATGATGACAAATCACAGAGCAACTGCTATCACAACAAGAGAGCCCACACTCAAATACTGCTTCATTAAATCTGCAAAACCACGCTCGCAAAGATTCTTTCAAACTACATAAAGAATTTTTTAGCCGACAAACAAATTCAAAATTTTTCTAAGCAACAAACCCTAAAGGTTGCTTTAACTAAACTTTTACCTAAAGATCACCATGTAAAACACATTCTTGACATCTAATTGATGTAAAAAACAGTGGTAAGTAAAGGCCAATGAAATGAGAAATATAATAGAAGTCAACTTGGTGATAACACAGAGATATTAGTATAATCAAATCCATACATCTGAGCGTACACTTTAACCACTAGATGGGTTTTCAACCAAGCTAATGAACTATATGGATTGGCTTTCACTGTACAGACCAATTTACACCCGATGGGTTTCTTCCCTAGAGGCAAAGAGACTAACACTCGTGTGATTATGCTCAGGTTAGCCATCTTTTTCTCTATAGCTGCTCACTAACTAAGATGAGAAATAACCTCAGACAAAAATCAAGACATACTAATAGAGTCCAAGGAAAATATAAAGTATGTTAGGAAGATGAAATACTAACATAAGATAATGTAGTAGACAATGGATATCAAGCACAAATACAATGACATTTCCATAATGCCATCGGATGGTTTGAATCTGTTCCCTGATGAGAGCAATAGTATCTATAGTCAGAATAATTTACTCGACAGTGGTCGACTTGATTTCCATTCTTGGATAGGAACCAAACACTTGACAAGGACCATAAACATATATCTTGGTGATGGAAGGACAAGGAAGCACATGTGGTAGAGGTACAGGAGACATAACCTTAGGCATAATATCATATACAAGAATATCATCCTCAAGAGAGATATTTGACAGTGGACTCAGTAAAGATACGCTGTGATAAAAACGTGCAAACTCGTGAAAAGTGACATTAGAGGACATAAGAAAATGACCAACTCTTGAGAAAAACACTAATACCTTTTCTAATTATAAGGTTATTCAAGAAAAATACGCTGAAGAGACATGATCAAGCTTGGCCATCTGAGACCAAATATCACATATATAATATACATAGCCAAATATTTTCATGGGAAGAAAACGTAATGGCTTATCAAGAAATAACACATGGGAAGGAATCTCCCTCAGAGAACAACTATGGCAACTAATTAATAAAATAATAGCTGCCAGCACTACGTAAATCACTTCAAAAAGTTGTTAGAATTCACATTTGGAACAAGAGAGCTCTTGCAATATCTAAGAACTACCTATTCTTCTTCTCAGTCACTCCATTTTGCTAGGGCCATCCGGATAAGATGACTCCTGAAAAACCCCATGCTAGGATAGGAATGACAAAAAAGAGGCAGAAAAACATGCACAATCATTGTCACTCCATAAAATACATATTAAAGTAGAAAATTGGTTCTAAATTTCATCATGGAATGCACAATAAATGAGTATACTTTAGAACGATTCTTCATCAAGTATAGCCAGGTAACTCGTAAATAGTTATCTACAAAGATAACAAAGTAATAAAGTCTCATTTTGGATAAAACTGGACACGGTCCCCAAACATCCAAATGTACAAACTAAAAACGGGTAGAGGCACGTGAATTTACTTGAGAAAAATAAGACCTACAATGGTGCTTGGCATACTGATATAATTTACAAAACAAGTCAGTAATAGATGTAAAAGTTTAATATAACTTTTTTAGACTACAAAGAAATAGATGACTGAATCTGAAGTAAAGATCAAGGGACGTAGAAGTAGCACTAGAATAAATAACAGGATTTGATTCTATATCAAATAAATAGAGACCTTCTGAATTGTAACAACCTCTACCAAAAACCCTCATCGTTGTAAGATTCTAAAACTCACTTAGTCACATAGAACTTGTAACAGTCTGCCCATCCAGGCTATGAGTTTGGAAGTTATTGCTTTGCTAATGGCACTGACAATTAAGCTTAACGGCATAGCCCCCACCATGTCGATGATGAATTTAGTAAATTACTAAATATTGAGAACTTCTTGACAGGCTCCCTATCAACTAGAAATTCAGGTGTCAAAGCAAATCAACCAAAAACCCCCCATTCCAGTAACCATGGACCACTTGCTAGGACTTCCTCCATGATCTCTTGAACAAGAAATTTAATGATATAAACCCCAAATTTGAGACTATAGATTCCATCGATGGTCTAGGCACACCCTTTAGCATCACAATTACAGCATAAAAGGATTGATGCCAACAGCATAGCCGACCAAAAACTGTTTCCAGTAGTCAACTTCACTTACCATATCATTCTCAGTAATTCAAGTGTGTTCTCCATTGCTTGAGGGCTCTACATACTCCAACTTCAGTTTTGAATCTTTTCCTATTTTCTGATGACAATTTCAGTCTTTTTTAAATTATCATCTGGTTAATTAATTTTCTGAACTTCCATATTAAATTTCTTGACTAGTCCCTCCTAATTCAATGAGTTTTTCCGGTTATTTGCTTTGCTAACTCCCATCCGCCTAATTCCTCACCATTTCCTTCCATTGAATCTGAATCTCTACTGGGGGAGATTAGCTTGTCACATAAATCTTGAAGTTTTACCAATAAAATTGTTTTCTGAGAAATCTGCTATATATTACTATCACTGAGCCAAAATTATTTCTGAATCCAAACCTACTGTTGGATTTTGTCTGGTAATCATCTTTCCTCTCTGTGCGTGTTAGAAAGTGTTAACGCGCACACGCGCGCCTATTTCAAAATCACTCTTGCATTTCCAAGATGGATGTGGTCCACAACTTTATACTACAACAACATTAGCAATGAAGAATCTAGCTCAAAACAATCAAGTAGCCCTGAAGGAACAAACAACTACAGGTATGAACGCATTAGATCATTCCAGACACAAATTTAGCTCCAAACAAACAAGTAGCCTGATTCAAAAAATGCTAACTAACAGCATAAAGCATGAAAGGCAACTCATCGATTACCGAAAAATTCAAGAAAAAACCTGAATTAAAGCACTAAAGATTGAATATAATCAAACACCCTAGCAGAACACAAAGAACAAATTGATCAATTTTGAAAACCTCAAACACATACCCAAAAATGTCACTCCTAATATCCTCCGTCGGAGGCGTAGAACCGGCGGCCGAAGAAGCCGCCAGCTGCGAAGCCACGGAATCCGTGTCCTTCCCTCTGAAATTGGACAAAATCGTGCGCATAACGGAGAAGGCCGAGAGAGCCGTAAAAGCCAGCCAAAGTTGGCGAGCGCCGAAGCCATGTAGAGCCATCCACGGGAAGCGAAACTTGCCACGAAGCCCAAGATAAACTAGTCCGGTCCACCGCGGCTTCCATGACCAGCCGATCACCAAGCCAATCATGACAGCGAGCCAAATCGGAACTGTGCAGAGCAAAATGTCGACGAATGTTTCCACAACAGATGGTCTCTTCATGAACTCCGTTAGATCAAAGAACCTGTCCCCCATTGCGGCTGGACAGAGAGAGGAGAAAAAAATAACCCAAAAGAAATTCAGATTTTCGAAGAAACGAACTCCTCGGGGTTGATCGAGGATCTGATATCGCGAAACTACAAGGATGTGTCTCTCTGGAAGGAGAGAAAGCGGTGAGCTGACGGGAAAGGGCGAGGAGTAATCGGAGCCGGCAGAGAGAGAATCAGCGGCTGCGCCCGGGGTTACGGGGAGATGACGTGGCGTCTGGCTTGACAGCTAATCGGTCGTCAACGGAAACGCGAGTTATAAGGAAGGGATTCGGGTATCACTATTCTTTA
>JAODPA010077811.1:0-27708 GCA_025585075.1 Nepenthes mirabilis | reverse complement strand
CCTCGTCCATTATTCCAAAGGAGTCCGCGGACAAAAGGCCACTCGGGAGTGACCCCAACACATTCCTGTGCCATTGTTGAGGAGCTCCAAACCCGGTTGAGCAAAGAGGGGAGATGTGCAGTAGATGCCAAAGTGAGAGAGAAGGAGATGCAGCGGCAGATGGAATTGACAATGTAGCAAGTCGAGGAAGTAGAGTTCCAGGTCTGTGAGCTGTCCCAGCAGCTTTTTGCTTTTTAATTTCATTAGTTTTGAGATTATTAGAGGTAAGTTAGTGTAGATGACTTGGAGGTACACTAGAGTTCAGGTTTGAGCAGGGTTTTCTAGCCTACAAGGATCTTATTACCCGACTAGAGCCAGGTGTAAGGCTAGGTCATATTGACATCCAAAAATTAGGAGTAGTTGATGCCTCTAGCTTTGATGGGAGCAATATCCATACCACGTGCGACCATACTGCCGGCATCACTAAGGTCTCTCTGTAAGAAAATCAAAAAGAAGAAACGACGAATGCTGTGAAAATAGGGGAAGGGAAGCAAACCCATGGAGAAATCAGAAAATCGAAGAGGACGAAGGAGGAGAATTGATTATAGCTGTAGAGAGACGGCAAATCAGCTGTATATTCATTAATGCTGCATATTTTCCCACGCCAATACACACAGCCAGAGGCCAATATTTATAATACAAAAGGAATATACTTTAATAACAAACCTAAGAAGAAATCTTCACTAATCCACAAAATAAATCACCTGCAAGAGAATAAAATCCTAACAAAATACATTGTCCCAGAATAAAAACAAACTAACAAACTCATATAATATTTACAATTTATAAAAATTACATATTTTCTAATACTCTCATATAAGATGGAGCATATATATTGATAATGTCTATCTTTGACAAATGGGAATTTAGACGATGTGATAGTGAAATCTTGGCAAATATATTAGCGTAGCTGATTACGAGTGGTGATATGATATGTGTAAATATTTTCTTCTTGAATTTTGTCCCGAATTAGATAACAATCCAGTTTGATGTGTTTAGTGCGTTCATGATACACGGAATTTGCTGCGATGTGAATGGTCGCTTGGTTGACACAATACAGATATGCCGCATTAGGATGTGAAACCTGCAAATCATTCAAAATATAACATAGCCAAGATAATTCACAATAAGTTGTGGGCATTGACTGATATTCTGCTTCTACTGAGGAGTAAAAGACCACTGACCGTTTCTTACATTTTTAGGAAATAAGGGAGTTTCTAATAAAAATACAATAATCAATAATGGATTTTCGAGTGTGTGGACCGGAAGCCCAATCTGCATCACAAAAGGCCCTTAGATGTATGTCGGAGGTGGAAGAAAATAATATCCTTTGTCCCAGATTCAGTTTTAGATACCGCAAAATTTGATACGCAGTATTCATAAGACTAGAGATTGGCTGATTCATAAATTGACTTAAAATTTACATTACATAAGATATATCTAGTATTGTTACTGTTAGAAAAAGGAGGCAGCCAGTTAGTCTTCTATACACACTTGGATCTTGCAAAATAACCCTAGTCTACTTAGTCTCAAATTTTGATCCATTGAAAGTTTAAGAGGCTTGAAGCTGATAATGCCTGAATCAGCTAAGATATCAATGATGTATTTTCTTTGATAAATATCTATACCTTTTGATGATCATGCTACTTCTATACTAAGAAAATATAATAGAATACCAAGATCTTTAATCTTGAAAACTTGATTTAGAAATAATTTGATAGAAGCAATTGAATCCAAACAATTACTTGCAACAATAATATCATCAACAAACACAAGAAGAATTGTAAAGGACTTGTGATCTTATTTAGTGAATAAACTATAATTAGCAATGGATTTGATGAAACCAAATACAACAAGAAAAGTAGACAACTTTGAATACTATTGTCTAGAAGTTTGTTTAAGACCATATATACTTTTTAATAACTTGCATATCTAATGAGGCTTTCTATGGTATAGTCGAAAAGTTATTGCATATAAATTTTCTCATCCAAAACTCTATGCAAAAAATATTATTAACATTAAAATGATACAAATGTCATCCTTTAATGGTTTCCATGGTCAAGAAACATCGCATAGTAACAAGTTTAACAATGGGAGAAAACGTTTCATGGTAATCTACCCCTTTCTATTATGCATATCCTTTAGCCACTAATCGACATTTATATCATTCGATACTCCCATTACTGTTAAATTTTAATTTGTACACATATCGACATCAAATAACTTTCTTTCCTGGAGGTAACTTAGTAATGACTCAGGTTTTATTGAATTCTAAAGCATTCAGCTCATCTTCTATCGCTTTGCACCAATTAGGATTGCAAATAGTTTGAGTATAAGTTTGTGGTTCAGTTTGAGATGAGATGGTGGATGAAAAAGAACTATAAGTAGAAGATAATTTTTGATATGATATGTAGTTTATGAGAGGATAGAGTTTACCTGGAGAAATTTGGACCGTTGATTGAATAGATGAAATTTGAGATACTTGATGACAATTAAAATCCTTCAAATATTAAGGAGCTTTTTTAATCTTAGTGGTTCTATGAACATGTATGCTATTGCTTGCTGAAAATTGGATATTTATGGTAGGATTAGTGGACACACTTGGCTATGGGTTGCTGCTCAAAGTTTCTTGATTGTTCTGTAGTTGGCTGTGGACAAGGAGCAGGTCTAGTTGTTCTTCACTGTGGTGAATTTTAGCCGCAGATTGGTCTTCATTTGGTGCAAGTTCTATGATTGGATTCAAAAATGGTTCATGGATATTAGGCAATTGTTGAGCCTGAAAATAATAGTCATTATGTATGACATTATGTATCACAGCAGGAGGTAATTTATTAGATTGTGCACTAAGAGCAGTTTCGGTATTATTTTTCTGAAAAGGAAATACATTCTCATAAAAAATGACATCCCTAGAATAAAATGTAACATGGCTATGTAAATTGAACAATTTATAACCTTTAATTCCAAATGAATAGCCTAAAAAAATACAGGTTCTACTTTTGGAATTAAATTTCTTCCGTCCATGAGAAAGTGTAGAAACAAAGTATAAGTAACCAAATATTCTTAAGTTTTTATAACTTAGTTTGACTCTAAATAAAATTTTATATGGAGTCATATCTTTCAGCAATAGAGTTGGAATCCTATTTATAATATATGCAGCAGTAAGTATATAATCACTCCAAAATTTTTAAGAGAAGTCCCGATTGAAATTTAATGACTTTGGCAACATTTAATAAATGTTGGTATTTTCGTTCTATAACACCATTTTATTATGGTGTTTTCATACAACTTCGTCAAAATAATACCTCTTTTACTGTAGAAATCTCCCATACAAAATTTAGACCTATTATCACTTCTAATAACTTTAATTTTAACATTAAATTATGTTTTGACAAGATTATAAAAAGCTTCTAAATACAATTTAGTGCCTAATTTTTATTTTATGAGATAAATCCATACGCTTGTAGAAAAATCATCAACGATAGTCAAGAAATATTTATAACCATCATAAGATATTTCAGAGAAAGGTCCCCATAGGTCATAATGAACCACATCAAATAAGGTGTGTGACCTATTAGTACTAGAAGTAAAAAGAAAACGACGTTGCTTAGCCATTTGACAAATAGAACATGGATTATCATTAATAGAATGCAATACTCCTTTTACAAGAGAATCATCTATCAATTTTATCCTAGAATGTGATATGTATCCTAAACGGTAATGCCAAAGATCTATTGGAGATGAAAAAGAATTGGCAGAGGGCTTCACGGTTCAATTGGAGAATTTGGAGAGACGAATAGCCAAAGTATTTGAAGGTACTTCATTTCTCATCAGGTGATATAAGTCATTTCTTTCTTCACCCATCCAATCGTTGTCCAAGAGGTAAGATCCTAAATTAGGCAAACATTAGAGAAGAAAAACAGACAACATCTGAGAGCATTAGGAAGTTGTTTTACAGAAATTAAATTAAATGTGAGAGAGGGAACACAGAACATTTCATAGAATTGTCTTATTGGTAAATTCAATGACTCCAATATGGGAAATGGGAGCTTTACTTCTATCAGAAAATTTGACAGAGTAAGAAATCTGGATCTTCTTATGAAGATATAAGGATTGGTCACAGATTATATGATCTGTGGCCCCAGTATCCAGAATTCAGATATGCCTTCTATTATGAGAAGAAGAAGATAAGTAGAAACCAATACCAGTCATGTTGGCTATTTTTGGTTGATCACAAATGGAATCAAAAGGAGATGGAGTTTGTTTAGTAATTTGAGAAGAAGCAGCAAAGTCTTTGGATTTAATTAGATTCATGAGCTGCTTAAACTACACTTTAGTCAATACAACTTTGTCATCCTTATTTACCTCTTGGTCAGAAATGGTTGTAAAGCTCGAATGATTGGCAAAAGAAGCTGTTGTCCCAAACTTGCCATACAGCTTGTGATTAGGAGGGAAGCCATGAAGCTGATAACATTTATCAATAATATGTCCAGGTTTGTTACAGTGAAAACAAACAGGCATTTCGACATTCCCAACTTTAAAACACTGTTGTAAAGTGTGTCCTGAGATATGACAGTGAATGCAAAAGGGCTTGTCTTTTTTTGGCATATGGGTTATTTTTACGGTATTTTTAGAGTTACTAATAACTCTTTTGATAGTTAAATTCATTATTTTTCAAGGATGCACAATGGACAACATTTGATATTGACATTCTTGTTGTTGAATAATAGAGAATAGTTTGTTAACAGACGAAAGAGGGACCATCAACATAATCTGATCTCGAACATTAGTATATGAGTCATTCAAACCCATTAAAAATTGTATAACACAACCCTTTTGGTATCGATCGATGAGTACTTTTATTTTACCACAATCACAATTTGGGAGAGGGTCATATATAAGAAGTTTATCCAAGATTGTTCTCAATTTACCATAATACAAACTTACCGAATTTTGTTGTTACGGAAGACCCGCCAAAGATTTTTTCAACTAAAAAATACGTGGCCCAACTAAAAAAAGTGGTCACATAATTCCTTCCAGATTTTAGAAGCATCATCTACAAAAAAAAACACTAGATTTGATGGATGGGCTGATGGAGTTATGTATCCAAGAGACTACCATATTGTTACATCGGCCCCAGCCTTCGAAAAGAGGATCGTCGGAGTCAATAGGTTTAGGAACAATGCCCTCAATGAATTGGAGTTTGTTTTTAGCCCTCAAAGTTCAACGCATGGTTCTAGACCAAGTAGAATAGTTGTCGATCGTGAGTAAATCGGTGACCAAGGTAACGGCCGGACTATTATCGACTTCCAGCTGAAAAGTGTTTGTGGGATCTGTAAGGTTTTAAAATTGCAGGAGATCTTGTGTGAGAGCGGGATTTGGGGTTTTGGTGTATGATGTGTTTTCTGGAGTATTGTATTGTTGCTCCATTTCCCTGATACCATGTAAAAAAATCAAAGAGAAGAAACGGCGAATGCTATTTGAACAAGGAAAGGAAGCAAACCTAATGAGAAATTAGAAAATTGAGGAGAACGAAGGAGGAGAATTGATTACAGTTGCAGATTTTTTTTTTGGTAAGTAAAAACACAGTCGGATAAGTAATGACATGTAATGAGTAATGATTATAGCTGCAGAGAGATGGCAAATCAGTTGTATATTCATTAATGCTACATATTTTCCCACGCTAATACACACAGCCCGAGGCTAGTATTTATAATATAAAAAGAATATACCCTAATAACTAATCTAACAAAAAATTTTCACTAATCAACAAAATAAATCCCCTGCAATAGAATAAAATCCTAACAAAATACAGCCATTCCAGAATAAAAACAAACTAACAAATTAATATAATATTTATAAATTATAAAAATTATGTATTTTCGAATGCTCTCTAAACAGTTCTGCTAGAGTCTTGTGATAGCTTAGATGTACCTTATATTCGATCTTATTTTTAAATAACATTCATGTTATTCTTTGTCATAGTTGATTCTATGAATTGTATAGATCTTATGAGCATCCTTTTGTATGGCCAACTTTCAATGGGCAACTTTGAAAGACTGGTGCGAGCCCAGCCCTGCCATCTAGCGATCTTGATTAGGCTTGTTTCTCAAGTAGGACACTAGAATCGTTTGGGTGATAAAGGGATTTTTCCTAGGATTCTATATGCTTTGTATTAGGTTTTTTTGGCCACTTCTTTGTGAGTAGCTCAATAAATAGAAAGTCATTTAAGGTTCGCATGAGGTTTGTGTGAGGATTATAGTGTTCATGTGTGCTTCGCATGCATGGTGAAGGGTCAGGAGGTAAGATCAAGTCAAGTACCGATTCTAATTTGATGGAGGATTGTTGGCGCTTTTCTTACGCTTGAGCAGTGAAGAGGCATAGATTTTAGGCTTGGTGTGCTCGCTCCTCGTTGGCTAGGTGCTCGAGCGTGTAATCCAAGACCAGTGCACTGTATCTGCGCTAGCTGGGCGCTCAAGTACCAATACTCAGTATAAAACGCGGCTCACATGTTTTAGCGTTATGTTTTTCTGACATCTATCTCCACAAGGGGCGCTGCACACAAAGAGAGGAGAGAAGAAAAGAGAAGAGAAAGATGTTTGGCATCTGATCAAGATCCAATTTGAGTTTTATTTTTTACCAAAGGTCAGATACGCCGTTCTGGAAGTGATCCTAGAAATGTATTTTTGTTTGGCTGCTTTTTTGTTATAATTCTCTTGTGGGTTGTCAGATGTGTTGAGAAGAGGTTACATTCAATCATTCTTTACTCGAGTTCGGAGTGAAGGGATTTCAGACGGGGTTTTTGTAAGAGTAACTATTTATAGTGAATTTGTTCGGCGTTTGTCCCGTAATTTTTTTCTTAATTGAAAATAATCTTTCACGTTAAAAATTATTGTATATTATTTATTTTTTGTACTCATAAATTTGGTAGATGACGATTGACAGGGTGTTCATGTTTGTCTCACTGCATTGGGTTGGGTGTATCTAGGTGCCAATTTCCCAACACTTCGATGGACAGTGCCAGCTACTATGGAGCTGTCCCATCATCACGGATATGTGTACTTATACAAGCCCTAGTTCCGTGAGGATCAGTGGCTGTATTTCTTATACTGAGATGTTGTTTCCAAGCTCATATATAGGATCAAATCCTAGTCTAGGGTCAAGCCGGAATTATAATAGACAATTCTATTAATAACACAATTAAAACAATAAATTAAAATACATTTGTACTAATACCTGACAACATGAGCCTTGACTTGGAAGTGAAACAGTAAAAAGCACAGAGGACGCATAACAAAACAAGCATGTAATTGACAAACACAGAGCGGAAGAGGGGCAAACAAAACATACAATTAGAACACCATATTGGCTTAGATAAATGCAAAACTTAGCACCAGCACGTGCAACTACACAATTGACATAGATACAACATCAACACCACTGGCACATATGCTAGCAAAAAATGGCCCATGCTTTAGGCTACATGGGTTTGCAGGCCGTGCCATGTGTCACAGTAAGGCCAGGCTGAGCCGTGCCCATGACCATCAACCAGGTCAAACTTGGAATTTATTCCAATCATTGTTCTTTAACTACCTACCTCTGAATGCTATCTAATCGTGTGGCCTAGCACGAGGTAGGTGCTTATTGGTAGTGGTTTTTCAAGTGGACTAAAATCCATGTTCAACCGATCTACTCTCCTAATTCAGCTCATAGCTTGTAGGTCCCTTAGGACTTTCAAGACGATAATGAATGGGCCTCCCTGGTGGGAGACAACTTGTTGTGGTTATTGATTTTTCCAATGGCCTCTGTGTTCCTAAAAACCAGGTTGCCTACTTTGAAGGCTCTTGATTTTACCCTTTCTGTAAAATATCTTGCGACCTATTGTTGATAGGCTCTTGCTCGGATCAAGATCACCTCCTGTGCCTCTTGTAGCAAGTCTAGGTGCTATCTCAACATATCCTCATTTTGCACAAGGTCATGATTTACCATCCGTGGCCGTAGCAGCCCAATTTTGACGGGTATTATAATCTCAACCCTGAAGTATAAGCTATATAGGGTTTTTCTAGTTGTGGCTCATGATACATGAGGTAGCTCATTCACCTAGGTCCACCAACCTTTTCTAGCTTTGCTCATAACTTGTTTAGAATGCCTCAATTAGTTACCTCTTCTTGCCTGTATGTCTAAGGTAAGGATATTGAAGGATGTGCAAGTTGAATCTGAAAATCCTCACAGTAATGTGTGAATACTTTTACTGTGAACTAAGTCTCATTATCTGTTATTATGACCTTTGATATTTCAAATTGACATATGATATTTTATCATAAGATTCCACGACATGATACTCAATTATTCTAGCAAGAGGAGTTGCTTTGATCTACTTGGTGAAATAGTTGATCTTGACTATTATAAATTTACCTAATCCAGAAACTAATAAAAAAAGCCCTAATATGTTGAGCCCCTACTATGCAAAGGGCTAGGGGCTTTACAGTAGGGCTAGCTCAGTTGGTAGAGGTTTTGCCACATTCCTATGTATCTAGCATTTCTCACACATTTGTACAAAATTTATGGTATCTTATTTCATGGTCAGCTAGTAATAGACTCAATGTAACATGCTAAATTTTTTTCCTTCGAGATGTTCACTGCATATTCCTTGGTATACCTGTTAGAGGACATAGTCTGTCTCTTTTGGCAATAGACACCTCATGTAGGGAATCATATCCATAATGGAGTACCACCCTATCGTTTTCCTAACCCTCTTTACTTCAATTGGGTCAATGAGCAACTTGCCTTCCTCTTAGTGATTGGCTTTTCTAATTCTTGAAGTGCCTCATTAGGTTCAAGAATGCTTGGCGGAGTTAGGACACCTATAGGTGTCCCATGCATATGGTCAAATGGACAGAGAGAAGCTAGCCAAGATAACACGTCATCCTAGGAATTATTTGCTTGTTGTATATACCTTGTTCAAACTTTTTGATCTAGGGAAGTAGAATTTGGACCTTCTCAAAATACTTTGTCAATGAGGAGACATTTGTTTTATAATTGCCAAGCACCTAGTTGATAATCAGTTCTGACTCATAACAAATGGTGAGTGGTTGAGCTGAACATTTAATAGTCAATTTGAATCCGGCCAAAAGGATCTCATATTCTGTCACATTATTGGTAGCTAGGAAGGTGAGGTGAAGAGCATAAGGCAACTTTTCTCCTTCTGGGGGAACGAGGAGGATGCTAACTCCACAAACCATGGTTGGAGGCTCCATCCACATATAGGGTCCATCCTAGGAACTTGGCAAAGCTTGCACCTTCTTCTACCTCCCATATGGTACACTAAACTATAATGTTGGCCAAAGCCTAGCCTTTGATGGCAACATAGGGTTAGAACTAAACTTCGAGCTTTGCTAGTTCTTAGACCACTTGACAAGTCTTTTAGACACTTTTGGCTTTTATAGTATCTAATGTAAAGGATGATTGCTCAGCACTGCTGCTTTTTATGGTCGAAAATATGGCTCAAGCTTCCTAGCCATAATATTAGTGCCAGCGTCATCTTCTCCATAAGGGTATACCTTGTCTCTGGTCTAGTCAACACCTTATTAACTTAGTAGATTGGTTTTTAGGTCCCTTCCATTCTCAAATTAAAACCGCACTAACAATGGTCAACACTATGGCTAAGAATAGGTAGAGATTTTTACCTTGAACTGGCTAAGTCAACAAAAATGGTTGGGTGAGGTACCTTTTTAGCTCTTGAAAGGTTTGTTCATAATATTCTATTTAACAAAACCCATTTGAATTGGTACCTTGAAAGGTTTTAAAGAAAGGTAGCTATTTAACTGCCCACTTGGCCATAAAATAGGAGAGGACTACCATCCATCCTGTCAACTTTTGTACCTCCCTAACACTCCTCAAGGACTCCATATCAAGGAGGGCTTGAATTTTATCAAGATTAGCCTTGATTCTCTAGTGAGAGACAATGAATAATCCTAAATTTTTTTTAAGGTGACACCAAACACATATTTAGCTGGGTTTAGCTTCATTCTATATTAACATAGCACATTAAATGCTTCAACTAGATCTTTGGGATGATTGACTATGTGTATACTCTTTACTAGCACGTCATCTACGTATACTTTCATTTTTTATCTAATTTGTTTAGAAAATATCTTGTTCTCTAGCCTTTGATATATAGCATTGATATTTTTTGGTCCAAATGGCATTACCTTATGGATATATAATCCTTGGTCGGTTATGAAGTCGGTGTACTCTTTGTCAATAGGATCCATTCGGATTCTGTAACTACAAAACTTAAAAGTTGGTGGGCTACTATTGAGTTGACTAATTGATTAATCCTTAATAGAGAAAAACTTTCTTTTAGACCATCTTTATTCACATCCATGAAATCTACAAACATTCTTCTACTTTCGCTGGCGTTCTTTACCATTATCACATTGGATAATCATTCAAAGCAATAGACTTTCCTGATAAAACTAGTATCTTTTAACTTTTTGACCTCATCCCTCACTACATGGAGCTCCTCTATAGAATAAATTCTATGTTTTTATTTAATTGGCTTGTACCCTGGTTCTATGTTACGTTTATGTACCATTAGTTTTACAGGGATTCCTAACATGTTGAAAGATATCTAAAAAAATATGTCATGGTTGGCTCACAGATATGCCACAAGTCCTTCTCCAGCCTTTGTACTTAATGTAGCGCCACTTCAACAAAATTCTAAAACATCTTTGAATCTATGGGGACTTTAACTATGTTCCCACCTAGGTACCCCTTCTAGGGGTTTATTCATCATGGATATCTAGGTCATCAATGGCATGGAGCTGGATCAAGTCCCTTTTGATGTGTTAGAAAACACTATCTAGTTACAAACTGATCCCCCTGAGCTTCTCCCATGCCCCATGGGGTTGGACACTTTAAGTGTAGAATTGAAATAACAGCCTCAAAGGCTACTAAGCTAGATTGGTTTAGAATGGCATCGAACACTGTAAGTAAATCTACTGCCAAAAAAATAAGTATATGGGAGGTAATCCTAGGGTATGTATCTAGGGTTACCTGTAGGTATATCATTCCTTCTACGACTATCAACCTGTTATCTAGGTTGTTAAGGGGTCATTTGAAAGTTTAAATGTGACGGAACGAGTCATTTTTTTTAATGACCTCCGTCAATAAATATACAAAATCAATATCTATAAAATTTAAATACATAAATTTCTATAGAAAATCAGGTAGAGCCTTCTTTAAAATTAGACAAAAACCAATACAAATAGCCTGAAATTTACACAACCTGGACAAGCATACAGAGAAAAGACTTTAACAGATATTCACAATATAACACAGGATCCTCTAACGCCATATATACATCCATGGCTCCAATTTAACATTTTCATCTACTACATCACATTCAGATGAAATATACCGTCTAGGACCTGTACAAATCAAAAAATCAGGTAGTGGAAGCAGAATTATTTCTATAAGATAAACCTGCAGAAACATAAATATTATTCCGACAAAATACATAATATGCTAAGACTATAAATTTATAATTTCTATCCATAAGTTAGTCATTTACATTTAAGTTATCAGAACTCTCAAAATTTTCAACAGGTCTTGAGGCTCCCAAAAATCTTCTTTGTTAAGTTTTGTCTATTCTTCTTAGTAATTTAACAGTATAGTTTAATGTAAAATTTTTAAATAAAAATCATCTTATAAATATTAACATTTTACAAAATCACATTTACATCTCAAAATTTAAGAAACTTAAACACTAAATCCCTAATTTTCGTTCTAGGGTTTCATGAAAAACTTTCAGATATAAATCGAACACTGAACGCATGCTTAATCATGAAATCGAAGTCATAAATCATAATATATATGGATAAATATGAAATCTATCTGTAAAATTTAGAAAAATATGCACTATCAATATCAAATCATGGAGTAGGGAGTTTTAGAGTATAAATACCAAAATTGAGATATTAAAAAGTGGTAAAAAACGTAAAACAACGTTCAAAGTACAGTTACCTTAGCCCGATCTACTATTTTTTTTACTCTAATTAGATCGAAATTGACGAAGAATCCCTTCTCTTTCCCTTTTCTCCTCTCCTTCCTTCGCTATTCTTCTTTGAGCCCTGAGATTCTCTCTCTTCTTCCCCTTTTAAAAATGAAAACAAATCAGGTCGGTAGCTAAAAATCAGGTTTGTACTCAAGCACCTAGCAAGCGCTCTTCGAGCGCATCCACACTGGAATCATCGCCCTTCATCTCGCTCGAGTGAGCGGCGTGTGTAGGAGCTACTAAAATTGGCACCCTATTTTGCGCTCGAGCGAATGGCGTGCGCGGGCCTTTCCAGAACAATCTATTTTTGGCGCTTGCTGCTGGGCTCAAGTTAGCAGTGAGCCCAGCTCTGCTGCTTGTTGCACTAAGGCCAATTTTTCACTTTTTTTTTTAATTTTTACTTATTTTAAACTTAATTATATCAATTTAATTATTAAAATTTATTGTGCTTTAGGAACTCGGACTTTACAATTCTCCCCCACTTATAAAAATTTTGTCTTCAAAATTTAATGAACCTGAAATTTTTCTTAATCGGATGAAACTTTTCTAACGTTTCTAAGCTACTTCCTCGATTAAATGATTATCCTAAGAAACTTTAAGTATTCAAATCGCCTTGATTTTTAACTAAATTCATCAAATCCGATGGCAAACTCAAACTTATTAACTACTGTTTCCAACCTAATTCGAAACCTCAAACGGATTAATGATTTTTGCTTCGAATTACGTGAAGCCTCGAAATTTATTATTCTTTTCGAACCTCAAATTTAACCTCAGAATACATGTGTTCACCACATTTTCACTGCACAACTTTGATCAATCATTTGGCTATAAATTACACGGTTACAATTCACCATTATATTTGATTTAACCTAACACCCAAAATAGTTTGACCAGATTTTGAAATAAACCTCAAATTACAATTAAACCTCTAAAGCGGAATACTTTATAGTCTCATTAATTCGATAGTATATCCTTAAACTGACATCTCTCTAAAATACAAAATCCATATTGGCAAGAATGGACAATTTATCATAAATTTAACAAATTCCTATATATCCTTAAAATATATGGCCATTCACTCCTAGCCCCTTCAATCATATCCTTATATCCATTGTCTCATATATGAAAGTCCCAAGATATCGATACCACAAGGAAAAAAGCTCACAAATCTTCAATTTACCGCCAGATTAAAAACTATTATCATAACAGTCTCCCAAGGATTTGATATAGTTTTAAGTTATCACTCAAATCTCAAAACCCAATACTAGCAATCCTCAAGATCTCACTAGCATACCAATGAGCACACAACCATAAGGACTTCTTATTTTAAAATTTCATAACTTCAATCCTTCATATATAATTCTATCTCCTAATTAAGAATACAACATCTTACTACCCAATGTCTCCTACGAAACACCGAAGGTAAATCAAATCTAAGATTTCCAACAACATTTGCCAATACTAGGGTCCATTCTCCTCAAAGACATCGAGATTTATCTTCACAATCCTTAAACGGATCTATCCACTTACAATATTATAAGATTGTATTTCCTTAATGACGTATCTATTTTGCCCCTTTAAAATTATTTGACAAAAACTATCTCCAAAGGTGATACCCGCTGGTTCTTAAAACGGAGACTTCAATTACTAATTCTAACCTATGGTGGAGTAACTCTAACTATGGAATTCTCCTCCACTTAATCCAAGGATAACCATCCACATACGAGCGAGAAACATTGTCCTAGATTTTTCTTAAATATGTCTCATTACATATTTCATTCCTCATTTAGGATACATCTCCTCAAACTTCCAAAATCATGGGACTATCACTATCCCCATAAGCCACACCTATAATTCTTCAAGGTAAGGACCTCATCGGCTAATCCCGACTATAGGCGAAACAATTTCAAATCATAAGATCCTCTCCCACTTAGATCGACGGTAGCCACCTATTGCGATGTAAGATTAACATAATTCTATCCTTTCTCAAAAATATTACTTTCTACCGTAACTTACCAGATCCATTAGGGGTCAACCCAAAGAAAATGACCAATAATTTATCCTTAATTCCTTGAAGGATACTTTCACATATCCCATCCTTATGAATACTGATCATTCCTAAGCCAAACGCCTCACGGCTCTACGATCCTTAGAAAATACTTGTCAGATCACTTATTAGATTTAGTTAAACCCAAGAAGCCCATATATCTTCACAATATCAATCGATTTCTTCCAATTAGTCACCGCTTTAGTCCCATAAATTCAAAATCATGCTACCAAAGATGTCACATACTCCATAGAGCATTTTCTTAACTAAACTCGCATTCCTTTCCTCCAATGAACATTTGACTAACTGTGTTTTATAATTCATAAGATTCATAAAAGAATACAAAGAGACAGCCATGGGACAACCTAAAATTTTTAGGACGGATATGATATAACATACAAATCATAGGAAAATAAGGAAATACATAAATTCTAAATTAAATAAAACAGAGATCAAATCTCCATAAATAAAAGAATACCTTCATCCATAATTAAGGGTGCTTCAGTGTCCTGAGCAGTCATTGGAAATGCTTTAGTTGAAGCAGCAGGCTTCTTTGTTTTAAATTTCTTGGGTAAAGGACAATCCTTGATTTGATGGCCCTACTGACTACAATTAAAATAGGCCCCCATCAATCGAAAGCAAGTTTCTCTCGAATGCTTCTTCCAACAATGATTACAATTTACCACAGATGCTGGGGAACCTTGCACTAACTGAAATTTGATGTTACCTTTCCCTTTATCAACCACATTTATCTTTTTAACAGGCTCTAGGGATCGCAAACCGGATCCCACACTAAACTCAACTGACTAGTTGGTCTCTTAGCAAATGATTTTTGAGCTTCAAGTTCTCTTTTAAGTATTAGAGCCCTATCTGAAATCTCAGCGTAAGTTTGAAACTTCTGGGTTATCATTTGACTCTGAATCTCATCCCTTAATCCTTATTGAAACTTTTGGGCTTTCCTCAATTCATCTTTCATAATATATGGTGCATATCATGACAATTCAATAAACCTCACATCATATTTTGACACGGTGAGGATTCCTTGCATAAGCCGCATAAATACTTTTTCCTTCCAATCCTGGAGGCTAGAAGGAAAATATTATTCCAAGAAAGCCTCCTCAAATATTTTCCAGGAGATTTCCTTATCAGGAAAATTCAATACCATTTTCCTCATCAACCACCAACTATCAACTTCTCCCTCTAACTTATAAGTTACAAGAGTAACATTTTCCTGATCAGAATATTGAATGATTGTAAATATTTTCTTTAGTCTCTGAATTTAAAATTCTGCTTTTTTTGGATCTGATTCTTCTAAAAATTCAGGTACCTTTTCCATCGTAAATCTCTCATATGTCGTTAGGGTAGGATTCAATCAGGCTGGCTTTGGCGCAGGAACCAGAGCCATATGATATTGCTCAATTGATTCTAGTATCTTAGTCATCTTCCACAACATGTTCAGATATTCAGCTTCTCGATCTTGGGTAGTCCTAGCACCTCCACGAATAGTTCTTCTTTCTCTTCTACTAGCCATGCTATTTTATATAGCCACAAACATCACAACATTAATTAACCGTAAATAATTAGATTAGAGGTCTCATAATAAAAATCCTAGGGCCAAAACCCAAACATTCCATCTAATCCTATCTATCCTTATCTCACCTTAACCCAGAATAGATCACTCTGATCTTTAGACCCAAAATCGATTAGCCTAGGCCTGAAATTAATATCAATTAACTTAAACACTAATCCTAACTGAATTCTAATCTAGCTTATGCAAACTAGGATACCTAAGACTATCCAATCTAAGTTAATCATTCTACATCTTTATCTAGTTATTCGATCAATCTTAATTGACCATAAGTTTCTACATACAGTTTAAATCAAACATAAGATATCTCTTTTCACTGATACCAGCTGTGACAGAACAGGTCATTTTTCTTTAATGACTTCCGTTAATAAACATACAAAATTAATACCGATAAAATTTAAACACAGAAATTTCTATAGAAAATCAGGTAGAGTCTCCTCTAAAATTAAACAAAAACCAATACAAATATCCTGAAATTTACATAACCTGGACAAGCATACAGAGAAAAGATTTTAACAGATATTAGCAATACAATATAGGATCCTCTAATGCCATATATACATCGATGGCTCCAATTTAATATTTTTATCTACTACATCACATTCAAACAAGAGATGTTGTCTCGGGCCTGTACAAATTAAAAAATCAAATAGCGGAAGTAGAACTATTTTCATAAGATAAACCTGCGGAAGCATAAATATTGTTCCGATAAAATACATAACATGATAAGACCATAAATATACAATTTTCATCCATAACTTAGTAATTTACATTCAAGTTATTAAAACTTTCAAAATCTTCAATAGGTCTTGAGGCTCCCAAAAATCTTCTTCGTTAAGTTTTGTCTATTCTTACTCATCCAGTACTAGCTTTACTAAAAAATAGTAAGAGTAAGTCGAAGCCTAATAAGGTATCATAAAACATGCAAATGTAAAATATTTCGTACAGAACATGAATGCAGTGAAACAAAAGTCATGGGAATTGTCGAAGAACAGAAACACATATGGAACCATGAGAAAAGCATAAATTGATTTAAACATGTATCAAAAATCATAAATCAGTATCAGATTTTGTTTGTCCTTTGAAATTTAACTTTACTATCCGAAGAATCCAAACTAGTAGACCTTACTAATTGAAGGGGTAAATAATCAATGATAGATTGTATTTCACACACAATCAGAGATCAGAAATGGTACAGTAATATCCCTTCAAGAGGGATCAGTTACCAAAATACCTTTCGAAAACAGGTCAAACTCAGAATCTACCATCCAGATGTTGACGACCCGAGGAAGAGCGGATCACGTATCACTCAATGGACGGAGTTATCCTCGACTACCATCGTAACGTTCTAAGACATATTGGAGAACCTTATTTGACTATACGACAGTTCTAGGCCTAATTTCTTACCGATTTAACAGAACTAAAAATATTTTTATCCTTACCTCATAACTCATTATTCCTTGAGGGCCAGTCAAAGTCATACTGATAAACCTTTCGATAGCTTCAGAACTTTCTCAATAATTTAATATTATAGTTTCTTGTAAAATTTTCAGATAAAAATCATCTCATAAATATTAACATTTTGTAAAATTACATTTACATCTCAAGATTTAAGAAACTTAAATAATAAATTTCTAATTTTCATTCAAGGGTTTCATGTAAAACTTCTAGACATAAATCGAACACCAAACGCATACTTAATCATGAAATTGAAGCCATAAATCAATATACATATAGGTAAACATAAAATCTATCTATAAAATTTAGAGAAACATGCACGATTAATATCAAACAATGGAGAAAGGGGGTTTTAGAGTATAAACATCAAAATAGAGATATTAAAAAGCAGTAAAAAATAAAAAGTGATGTTCGAAGTATACTTGCCCGATTTACCGTTTTTCTTACTCTAATTGAACCGAAATTGACGAAGAATCCTTTCTCTTTCCCTTTTCTCCTCGAGCACTTGGATTCTCTCTCTTCTCCCCCTTTTAAAAATAAAAACAAATCAGGTCGGTGGCTAAAAATCAGGTTCACACTCGAATGCCTAGTGAGCGCGCTTCAAGCGTACCCACACTAGAATCGGCGCCCTCCATCTCATTCGAGCGAGCGTGTAATGTCCCGATTTCCAAACTTAGCAATTGAGGTTGTATAATTAGGTTCTGGCTTAATTAATTTATGAAGAGTTATCTCAATGGCCTATAAATTATCTAAAAATAAAAATAGTAGACCAACAAAAGTTGACTGGAAACTTGGTAATTATATAAATTAAAAATTTGGAAATAAGTGTGGACCGAAAATTGGTTTCGTTGATCGGTTTTGATCACATGATAGCTGGAATAAAATTTAAGAAGAAATTTGCCTGGTCAAATGCTGGTTGACCAGCCAAATGGGAGCAAAATGCTGGCCTGCGTGAACTGCCGAGCTGCTTCCATTAAGCAAACAGTAAATTTTCGGGCTGCATTTTAAAAGGAAATTGCCGGCTTGCTTTTGAAAGGAAATTTTTGGAGACCTTGAGGATGGAAAACTTCCAGAGACCTTAGAAGAATTTCGGAGACCATGAGGGATTTTCAGATAATCCGGAGACCATGAGATGCTTTCCGAAGACCATGGGGACGAATTTTCGAAGACCTTTTTTCAGAGATGATTAAGAAGGTTTTCGGAGACGATTTTCAGAGGCGCTTGGGAAGACTTCCAGAGACGATGATTGTGACGGAACAGATTTTTTTTTTGTCCTCAAAAGCTTCCGTCAAATAGAAACACAATTATCCATCATTAACAATTCCTACAACAAACATTCATAAGATCACATGTGCCATCCATGGCACAAATCCATAAAAATATTTACTACTTTAACAGTTTAATAACGAGATGTCATCTAGGACCTGCACAGTAAATCAAGAGTATATATATAGTGGAAGTAAACTAAGAACCTGCAGAAGCATAGCTTTTTTTCCTTTTACAGTCATACATAACATATGCTTTTCATACAAAAAAAATCTACATGTTCTAGAACATCATTAAACATAAGGTCAGTATACAAAATCATATTTTCAGCTAAATGTTTGCATCCACAAGCTCTTCAAAAAAAGCTCCAAAATACTCTAAGTCATCCAAAAACTTTCAAAAGTTTCTCTTGGTCTACTCCTTTTTGTCAGGTAACAGTTCTACTGTCTCATCTGGAAGGGAAAAAATACTAAAACAGTGAGCCGAGGCTCAACAAGGTACATGCACATGAGCAGTAAAACCATGATGCAGAACAATCATGTAACGGTGCAGGACAGAACGGTTCAGACAGAAAGCAATTCAGAAAGAAGAAAAATCATACTTGACAGTAATATACTTCATAAATCAGAAATCAATAAATAGAAATCATCCACTGAGATCGGTAATCAGTCCTCGGTAAACAGAAATCGGTAGTCAGAAATCGGTAACAGTAAACTGTAATCAATACGGTAACCAGTAACAGAAGTCAGTATAGTAGCCAATAACGGAAATCAGAAATCGAAAAGCAGTTAATATAGCAGAACAGTACAGATCTTGCTAGCGTACCCTACTAGCAGAGGGGGCGAGTGATCGAGGATAGATTGTGTTCACTCCACACAATCCAACGCCAGAAACAGATGTACCCATCTCGAGGGATCAGAAAAGTGTGCCATCCGAAGGTAGGCCGGTAACAGAATTTTTCTCCTGACCGTAACGCCCCAGGGCAGGGCGGACCACAAATAACTCAAAGACAAAGTTATCCTCGATTACCACCGGAAAGTCCTAAGGCATGTCGGAGAACCTAACCTTGAGTGCATATCAATCTGGGTCCAAAATAACAGAAAACAGAAATACTTCCTTCTTAAAAGCCATTTTCAGTAAAGCTAGAGTTCATTTTCAATTCAGAGTTGGAATTCATTTTCAACACAAGTCGGAGTTCATTTTCAATACAAGCTGGAGTTTATTTTCAATACAAGCCGGAGTTCTCTTTTAACAAAAGTCGGAGTGCATTTCCTCAAAAAGTCGGAGTGCTTAAAAGCCGGAGTGCTTTTTGGACGGAGTGCCTTTTGGACGGAGTGCTTTTCACTACTGGACGGACTGCTTTTCCCTAACGGGACGGAGTGCTTTTCACTAACGGGACGGAGTGCTTTTTCCTTTAAAACCTTGGTGCAAATTCCTTCTTAAAAATCGGAGTGACATTCCTTTAAAATCGGAGTTCTTTCTTTCATAAAGGCCGGAGTGCGTAAACTCAAAAATCGGAGTGCTTTTTCTCAAAAAGACGGAGTGCTTAAAAGCCGGAGTGCTCAAAAGTCGGAGTGCTTTTCTCAAAAAGCCGGAGCGCCTTTCACTCAAAGGACGGAGTGCTTTTTAAAAGCCGAAGTTTCATAAATCCGGAGTGCTTTTAGCTGAAAGCCGGAGTACTTTTAAAAGCCAAAGGTCATTTCACATTAAGGCCGCAGTTCATTTTAAGGCCGGAGTTCTTTTTCCAACAAATGGACGGAGTTCTTTTTCTCAGAGGACGGAGCTTATTTTCTCAAAGGCCGGAGTTCATTTTCTCAAAGCCGGAGTTCATTTTCTCAAAGCCGGAGTTCATTTTACATTAAGGCCGGAGTTTCATATAACTGGAGCTACGGTTAAATATCATTAAAACCCTTTCATTTTCGTACTTAGTGCTTCGCCAAAACTTCCGGACACAAATTGGTCTCTAAACAAGTCTTATTTTATGAAATCAAGGTCATAATTTCAAATATATATACTCAGTCATGTATTTAAACCACAAATCCCCAAAATTTTGAGTTAGGGTTTGGCCATGTTCTTTCAATGTCAAAATAAACACATAACACATGCTCAAGCATAAAATCGGAGCCTACACTTTCATAAACATGAAGAAATATGAAATCTAACAGATTAATCGAAGGAAATATACTTCATGTACTTCAATCATGCAACATCAACATTTTAGAGCATTTTCAACGGTTTTAAAGCATGAGAAATCAGTACAGTGAAAAACGACATCCGAAGTACACTTGCCTTGTCGCAGGCTTTCACCTTTTTAACTAGCTCACGGATGGATTCGGGCTCCCGGGCTTCGTTCTCTATCCTTCTCTCACCAGGGACGGCGCTCCCTCTTTCTCTCCTCAAACCCTAAAGTTGCGCTGAAAATGAAAAGGAGAGAGTTGGGTGCATTTTTATACTGTGCCTGCCGCTCGACCGGAGCTCAAGCAGCCAGCGAGCGGCAGGGATTGAGAAACGCCACTGGTTTTTCCACCCGATAGAAGGCTCGAGCGGCCAACGGGCGGAGAAACTCGTGAACGCCACTGGTTTTTCTGCCCGATAGAAGGCTCGACCCCACAACAAGCGCCACCCGGCTGCTTGCTGAATTTGGGTATTTTTCCAACTTTTCACTTTTATTACAATTTTTTTCACTACATACATAGTCTCTTACTAATATTAATCATCTTAATCACATCTAGTTATTACGTTTTTGATTTCGGGTCCTCACAATGATTTTCGAAGGCGCTTGAGAAGACTTCCGAAGACGATGATTTCTGGAGACATTAATTTTCGGAGACGATAATTTCGGAGACCATGAGAGGAATTTCGGGAAGGAATTCAAAAAGGATTTTTTAAGTACGATGTAAAGGATAGAGTTGGTAAGTCTATTAGACTAGGGATTCTAAGTAGACAATCATCATAATCAGTGCAATCCCATACTCTGCTTCCAATGACTCTTCTGACCTTCTAGAAAGGAAATGGGGGAGTGAGAAAAGAAGTACAAAGTAGTTAACTTACCCCGCTTACTACCACCAACCTTAATGCCTATAAATATTGAATCTGGGGATTAGGATAGAGGATTGGAACAATTTTTGGGTAACAGCCTGAAGGACTTCAAGCAAGATCTACGTAAGAAAATCTATAGAAAATGCTAAGGCAAGTGTACCCTACGTTTTTAATAAGTTTATGTTTGAAATCTATTAAGTAATATTGTTGTTATATATCGACTTGAAGCATGATAAAGTAAATTGCTTTCTGCCCGTTGTTATTACTTATGAAGAACTTTGACCAATTGCATGTGAAAGGTGTTCAACAGTTGTATGTTTTAAGATGTCCGATTATTTGTTGATTTGCATGAGTTTAGTTAATTTGCATCTTTGAAGAAGTCTGGTCATCAGCATGTTTAAAAGAGTCCGGTTATTATGCAAAAAGGTGTCCGGTTATTTGATGCATCACTTTGGATTTTGGACGCTCATGGTTTATGGAATTGGATTTGATGGCCGAGAGTTGCAGGCCTTAAATGTAGTGGTTATGTTGGTTAAGAGTTACGGACCTTAAATGTAGCGATTTTATTCGTCAAGACTACAGACTTTAAATGTAGCGTTTGATAAGATATAATATGGGATATGATGGCTGAGAGCTCAGGCTTTAAATGTAGCGGTTATGGACGGTTGAGAACTATAGGCCTTAAATGTAGCGGGTTTTTAGCATCGGGTTTTGAATTGGCATATATTTTGGAATGCATGTGCAAGAAAATGAATTCGGCTCCTATTTTGAGATTTCCTGCAAATTACTTTACCCACGAATTATGAAAAGGATCTTGACCCATGCTTTATGCTTTATGTTTTATTATGCATCCTGTTATCATGAATGAAAATTATTTGTGGCCATATATTTATGCATATGGATACCTTGATGGGCTTTTTTAGCCCACTCCTCTATTTTTTAGGTGATGATGAGTTTACGTCGAACGAGAAAGAATGAAGTAGGAGAGACCAATTAGGCAGAATACTGATTGAGAATTAAGCTACTGTGTATGAGCAATATTTATGTAAATCTTTTTTTGGTTCTTTTAAAAAATTTTATAAAACGGTTATGTTATATAAATTAATCGGTAAATTAGACGCTTCTGTAAGATTTTATATTTTGCAGAATTTTGGTCTTCAGTGGCATCTCACTCATCTTCATTTTGCATTGTAACTGAACGACCTCATTTTTTGACCGGTTAATGTAAGGATTGACTAATGACTTTGGTGGCCAACTTATGAGTCCGGCCATCGTGATCCTGTGCACATGGCATGTAATAAAAGAAAAAAAAATTTTGTCAACCTGTAATAAATATATTTGTATCCGGAGACCTTTGGTATGTATCTGACGGCGGCCATGTAAGGCGGAATATGACCGGTCCGTCACAAGTGATATAAGAGAATTGAGATGTCTTAGGTTTTGATATGAATTTATACGAAAGTTTAGAATAGATTAGGATTCATCAAATCGATGGTTGAAGAGATAAGACAACTGAGGGAGGCTAGTTAAACCTAACCATTCTAGTTCGGCAAAGTAGGCTTGCACTAAACAAAACCAGAACGTGGTGTCTAGGGAATGATATGTTATAGTAATACTAGGGCCTTAATTTTGATATGATGGAATTATTTTGATTTCAGAAGCCAAAGTAAGAATGGCAAGTAGAGGAAAATAGGTTGCTAGTGCTAGTGATTCCTAGGACAGAGAGGAAAAGTACTTGAACTTGTTAGAAAGATTGACCAATATTATAGAAACCATCGGACCACAAAATTTGGCTACTATCCTGGTCCCAACTCTCGTCAATCAGGGAATATCAGTGTATGATCACTTCACTAATGAGCGAGTTCCAAAATTTTTGGGAGAACCGGATCCCATTAAAGCGGATACGTGGATCCAATGGCTAAAGAAGGTGTTTGTGGTAATTAAATGTTTGGCCGAGGATAGAGTCTTGTTTGCAACTCATAAGTTGGTAGGAGAGGCCCATCATTGGTGGGAAATGTACAAAAGAGTATTTGGGATGCTAGAGAATGAAATCACTTGGGGTATGTTTGAGGCAGCATTTTTGAAGAAATATTTTTTTACCAACCTTCGGGGACAAAAGGAAGACAAGACACTCGTACTGTAGCCAAGTACGATGCTAAATTTACGGAGCTATCCCGACATACTCCATATATAGTGGAAGATGAAGAAAGAAGGGAAAGAAGATTTTTTCAGGGATTAAGTGATAATATTAGGAAGTATCTGTCAATGCTGAACTTGAGCACTTATGGTGAAGTACTTGATAGAGCTATTATTTATAAGAAGGAAATTAAGAAGGAGGAATTTTTCAAGAAAAGGGCAACTAGTCAGAAGAGTTTTGGTGAGGGAGTTGATTCGGGACATCTAGGACCTTCTAAAAAGGAAAAAAGTGTCAGATAAAGAGCAAAGTAGTATGGACATTCAGCCAATGTCCAGTTCCCAAGCGTCAACAGCAAACTGCAACAATTGTGGAGGAAAGTATTTTGGGAGACCTTGCTTTAAATTAACGGGAGCGTGTTTTAATTGTGGTCAGTAGGGACATAGGGCCAAGGATTGCCCCTCATCTAGGAAGCCGGAGGAGAAAAAGCCTACTATTCCAGTTAAAGCATTTGCGGTTACAGTTGCTAAAGCATTTCCAAAAACAGTTGAAGGTAACCTTTTTAGTTAAAGAATTTTAGTTTCTGTCATATTCCAAAATAAGATTAAGGATATAATTAATTGATAATTTTGAAGATGGTCAAATTTCGAGGACAAAATTTCTGTAAGTGGGGGAGATTGTAATGGTCAAAACTTAGTAATTGAGGTTGTATAATTAGGTTCTGGCTTAATTAATTTATAAAGAGTTATCTCAATGGCCTATAAAATATCTAAAAATAAGAATAGTAGACCAACAAAAGCTGACCAGAAACTTGGTAATTATGTAAATTGAAAATTTGGAAATAAGTGTGGACCGGAAATTGGTTTCATTGATCGATTTTGCCCACATGATAGCCGGAATAAAATTTAAGAAGAAATTTGTCTGGTCAGATGCTCGTTGACTAGCCAAATGGGAGCAAAATGCTGTCTTGTGTGAATTGCTGGGCAGCTTCCATAAAGCAAATAGTAAAATTTTGGGATGCACTTTAAAAGGAAATTGCCGGCTTGCTTTTGAAAGGAAATTTCCGGAGACCTTGAGGGTGGAAAACATCCAGAGACCTTAGAAGAATTTCAGAGACCATGAGGGATTTTCGGATAATCCGGAGACCACGAGATGCTTTCCGGAGACCATGTGGATGAATTTTCGGAGACCTTTTTCCGAAGATGATTAAGAAGGTTTTCGGAAATGATTTTCGGAGGCACTTGAGAAGACTTCCAGAGACGATGATTTTCGGAGGCATTTGAGAAGATTTCCGGAGACGATGATTTTCGGAGAAATTAATTTTCGAAGACGATAATTTCGGAGACCATGAGAGGAATTCTGAAGAGGAATTCAGAAAAAAATTTTAAATACAATGTAAAGGACAGAGTTGGTAAGTCTATCCGACTAGGATTCTGAGTAGACGATCATCATGATCAGTGCAAGCCCATACTCTACTTCCAACCACTTCTCTGACCTTCTAGAAAGGAAAGGGGGGAGTGAGAAAAGAAGTACAAAATAGTTAACTTTTCCCACTTACTAACATCGACCCTAATTCCTATAAATATTGAATATGGGGATTAGGATAGAGGATTGGGACAATTTTTGGGTAAAAGCCCGATGGACTTCAAGCCAAATCTAAGTAAGAAAATCTACAGAAAACGCTAAGGCAAGTGTACCAAATGTTTTTGATAAATTTATGTTTAAAATCTATTAAGTAATATTATTGTTATGTATCGACCTGAAGTATGATAAAGTAAATTGCTTTCTGCCCGTTGTTATTGCTTATGAGGAACTTTGACCAATTGCATGTGAAAGGTGTTTGGTAGTTGCATGTTTTAAGATGTTTGGTTATTTGTTGATTTGCATGAGTTTAGTTAATTTACATCTTTGAAGAAATCTGGTCATCAGCATGTTTAAAAGAGTCCGGTTATTATGCAAAAAGGTGTCCGATTATTTGAGCATCACTTTGGATTTTGGACACTCATGGTTTTTGGAATTGGATTTGATGGCTAAGAGTTGCGGGCCTCAAATGTAGTAATTATATTGGTCAAGAGTTATGGACCTTAAATGTAGCGTTTGATGAGATATGATATGGGATGTGATGGCCGAGAGCTGTAGGCCTTAAATGTAGCGGTTATGGATGGCTGAGAGCTGCAGGCCTTAAATGTAGCGGGTTTTCAACATTGGGTTTTGAATCGGCATATATTTTTGAATGCATGTGCATGAAAATGAATTTGGCTCCTGTTCTGAGATTTCCTGCAAATTACTTTACCCACGAATTATGAAAAAAATCTTGACCCATGCTTTATGCTTTATTATGCATCCTGTTATCATGAATGAAAATTATTTGTGGCCATATATTTATGCATATGGATACCTTGTTGGGCTTTTTAGCTCACTCCTCTGTTTTTCTGGTGATGGTGAGTTTATATCGGACGATAAGAATGAAGTAGGAGAGACCAATTAGGCAGAATACTGATTGAGAATTAAGCTTTTGTGTATGAGCAATATTGATGTAATTCTAGTTTTGGTTCTTTTGAAAAATTTTGTAAAATGGTTCTGTTATATAAATTAATGGGAAAATAAACGCTTCAGTAAGATTTTATATTTTGCAGAATTTTGGTCTTCAGTGGCATCTCACTCGTCTTCGTTTTGCATTGTAACCGAATGACCTCGTTTTCTGGTCGGTTAAAGTAAGGATTGACCAACGACTTTGATGGCCAACTTATGAGTCCGGCCATCGCGATCCTGTGCACACGGCATGAAATAAAAGAAAAAAAAAATTTTGTCCACCCGTAATAAATATATTTGTATCCGGAGACCTTTTGTCTCTTCCAGAGACCTTTGGTATGTATCTGACGGCGGCCATATAGGGTGGAATGTGGCCGGTTCGTCATAGAGTGGCGTGCGCAGTAGCTAGTGGAATTTGCACCCTCCTTTGCACTTGAGCGAGCGGCGTGCACGAGCCTTTTTGAAGCATTTTGTTTTTGGCACTTGCTACCGGGCTCAAGCCAGTAGCGTGCCCAGCTCTGCTGCTTGCTACACTACGTTTAATTTCTTACTTTTTTCAATTTTACTTATCCCAAACTTAATTATATCAATTTAATTATTAGAATTTACTGTACTTTGAAAACTCGGACCTCACATTAAAAGCCTGCCGCATTAATCATAAGTGGCCAAAGGTATCAAAGTACATAATATCTCTAAAACTTTTATTATCAACAAAAATTTATTTCAGATAATAGTTATTCGTTCCATGTAAAATGATTGTTAATACAGCAAGGAGAACTGAATAAGTGAAAAGTACATAGGAGTAATATCATCACCTATCCCATTCTCTTCCGTTTGCCTTGCCTTTCAAACCTGACACTACTAAACTCTCCACGGGTGTTTAGCACATTAATGATACCAACTGATACCCTATTATTAGGTAAACTTCTTCCTTGGCTAGTCTCCTTTTATCCTTCCTTATTCCTTCCATCTAAGTGCAAGATAAACCTATAAGGTATCAATTTTAATTCTATCTGAGTTATGTCGGATTGAGTGATGCTTAATCAGCATCTGATGTGCACATGCGTATTTTATATAGAAGGGTCAGGCTTGAAGAACATCTTTAGGGCACTTAAGCGTACTTTTGGCAGATGACTTACACCCAATGTGAGTCCGAGAAATACTCGTGCATAATTTTAGCAAATTCTAAGTGCCTAATATATACCTGAGGGATGTTTGTGGGCCACATGATTTTTGTCTCAATGCTTGATTTGCATCTCATGGGAAATCGTGTGCTAGTCTTCTATATAAGTCACATCTGGCCTATTTTGAGTCATTTTCGTCAGGTTTTGGAGAGAAGAGAGAGTAAGAGAAGAGAAGAAGAGAGAGAAGGAGAGAGAAAAGGTTATAGTATGATATTTGAAGTAAATTTAAGGAAACTTTTGATAACATGATGATAAGATAAGTGTAACTTGAACCCTTTTTTCCTTCGTTGTTGACCTTTCTCTACTTTCTTGAATATTTATTGTTTAAAATTCTTATATATTTAATATTTTTATAATTAGAGAGTT
>JAODPA010077800.1:2284-27711 GCA_025585075.1 Nepenthes mirabilis | reverse complement strand
TCATATCACTTAATATTTTACAGTCCATCTTTTTTATTTTTTTTAGCCCTTCCAAACACATAGTCCATTAATAGATAGGGTGGTAAATTTAGAGGGCACCCGCCTCCTCTTGCTACGTGTCCTCCCACGATTCCGCGAGTTTAGAAACTAAGGAGGAGGACAGGGTCGCTAGGTCAAAAAAGCAATAACTAGAAATTCTCCCCAAGCAAGATTTGAACATACAACCAGCCAATTAACAGTTGGCCGCTCTATCACTGAGCTACTGAGGAACAACGGACTTAAGGAAGCCGACTCTCGTACTTTGAACCAACCTATAACCAAAATGGGTTCGTCAATTCACATTATTTCAAAATAACGATGACCCAAAACAGATTTAGGCATAGAATATCAGGTAATCTTATGCCGGCTGTCAGCAATCGATGTAACCCTTCTACAATCGAGTCGAGAAAATGACCATATAATATAACCATTAGTTCCTTAGAGACCTATGAGGTCACCTATGTTAAAATCTGAAGCTTAATGGCGGCCTTACTGCATCTTTCTAGGTCGTGTTCCACAATTTTTTTTTTGCTCCGGTGAAATCAAAGTAGGTGATAAAGTAGCTCGGAGTCGGAGAAATGGAGGTGTCACATTGTCCAAAAACTTCTGAGCAGAGCCGAATGGACTAATCTCATGCTTGTAAAGAAGTCACTGACATAACCAAATTTCATATATTTTCTAAAAGGAATGGAGTGCTTATCCATCAGCTCAATCAAGCAGTATATACATTCAATTGAGTCATTGTTCGCGTTCGAATAAATCAGATGTGGATAGATATTATCAGTAAGCACAATTTACAACTAAAATTGAAAGAAAAAGGGAGATTTTCTTGGTTTATGAGCAATCTACAGCAACTAACAAAATCCTTCCGAAGTACTCAATTTTCGGCGGGGCACTCTTTGCATGCATGCATGCATGAGTGAGGACAACAATTTTGCTCAATTATCTACATGAGTGTTTACCTGAGGTTTCGATGATAATATAGCTGCCTAGAGTAACCGAAAAGAAGCCATAAATGAGTGGTGGCGTCAGCGGGGAAGTGAGTTCGACAAAACCTGAAATCACGGGATACGTCATTAGATATAAATATAATTACATGAAGGCATTACAACCCGGTAGGTTCAAGTACTAAGATAAACTTCAATCAATAGGGATTTCAGGATGAGATGATGAATCATTATAAAAAAAAACATGCAGCTCAAAGGAAGATGATGCTTTCAACACCTGACATAGGTCACCCATATATGCCCAATCTTTAGCAATTTCACCATTTGGAAGAGCTACACTAGAATCCTAAATTGATACTTCCTCTAGCAATAAGCACTAAAACAAGATCAAAACACACATATGGAGGAACCCACCGCAACACAAGTTTAATTTGCTTCTGAGTTTAGACCTTTTCTTAATAGACAGGCAAGCAATACAAGGGATAGAGGCGTTAAACCTATCATTTCAGACTTTGAGCAGTAAATAAACCAATGCAGAGACAGCATTCTCGTTTTGAAGAAAAGTATATTTCATCCAAATAGTTAAGGGGGAAGGGCAGTATAGAGGCAAAAGAAAAGTTGTTGAAGAGAATGACATTAAAAAAATGAAAATAATATCAAACAACCGACAAATAAAGCCTTCTAAACCAAGTTAAGCAAAGAATCAACAAAGTAGAGCCTTCTAAACAACAGAACATCTGCTAAAAGAATCCACTTTCAGAATTTACCCCATGGCTGATTCAGCTATAACATGATGGCTTTCTATTTCAAAAATATTTCGATCCTCAAAAGATCTTCTTTGTAAGTTCAAAAGGTAAAATTCTATATATTTGAACAGAAATCTAATAGTTCAGCATCACGTCACAAACCATTTTATCAGATGATATTGAAGTGCAGTGCTATTGCCATTCAAGGACAAACCACATCAAAATAATCTAACTTATGCACGGTACAGATGGATAACAGTGTATGTTTTACACAATCCATAGAATGGCAAAATAAAATTCATGCTTTATACAATATAGTTCTGTGAAGCAAATCCAAATAGTTGCAATAGAAAAGTCACCAAGTCCTCATTACCAGTGTATTTCCAAAGGTATCATATCATCAGCATATAAACTATCACTTGTATGAATATAGTAAAAGATCATAATTACACGAGCTAGTAGCAAAACATATCAACTTAGAGTCGGCATAGGCTTACATTCAATGGCCAATGCTGTTGAATGCACAGTCAGTGAAAATTACAATATATGCAGTCTTGTCAAAGTCTCGACAAACTCTTGGCACCACTGTCTAGCGTGCTTAAATCCCTTCATGAGGCAGATCTTCTATAAGCTTCACTTAATTTAGAATTGCCCATCTGCCTCACTGCCTCATCAACTGAGCACAGGTAGCAAGAAGAACAATTATATACGCATAAGAGGAATGAGGAGTGACAGTGGGAGAAAGATGACATTCAAGAGAAAGGAAAGGTATTCCAAAACATTAGGGAAGAGATAGTAATAACAACACAACTAACAACACTGATGATCTGAATAGCTTTACCCCCAGCTCATCAAATAACCATGTTTCTCCAAGAGCCACTAGTAATTTAACAAAGTACAATATTATACAGCACCTAACTGATAAACTAATAATCAATAGCTAGTGGCCCGAAATAGGTTATCACATATTTTTCTTCCAAACCATAGAACAGAACGTGGAATCTCATTTTACCAAATTTACATGCCAAGAATGCATTCCATACAAGACAATAAAACCTCAATGCATAAGCTTTGGTATAACAATAAGTGATATGAATGTTCGGTAGAACAATGCCTAGTCTCGTAAATGTTTCCTTCTGTTGAGCATCAATGACATTCAGAAGGATGTAAGTATAAAATTTTGCACCAGCTTGGTAGAACAATGCATTCCTTTTATTGTAAGTAGAATTTAAGATCATTAATTATAGCCTTACACAATCATTAATTGTTGCCAGATGCAGAAAAATCATACCCATACCTGATCACCACCAACCTGCAATATATGGGTATGGGTGAAATTTTTTCAAATAAAGAATTCAGTTCAGATTTTGAAAAATGAAACCGAATATCATTTGGGTGGTTCTGGGTTTGCTACCTTGACATGAGTCCGTAAGAGGCTTCCCATATTGCCTGTTCTAAAGAAGCCCCATTGCCAATCTGATTACAACCAAATTAATCATTTCACCCATATCAGCCTCATTGTTCAAGCACTCTGCACAAATGAAAACTATAAAGAAAACAGATGTGACACATCAGTCGGTGAGTTCAAGGCTTTTGGACCTCAGGCTTTTTGTTTAGTCAGCTACTTATACTATTAAATTGCTTTCTTTTCTCAGACATCAAAATTTGTTAAGAGTATATGCTCTATCTCTCTCTTTGAACACTGTATGTATGTTGCAGCAGCAGATAGTATGTCTTCTCAACAACCCAATGATATACATGCACCAGATTAAATGGGAACAATTAAACCTTTATAACCTATGAATAAATGGGTGGGTAAGGGTTAGTAAAAAAGAACAACCCGATTACAACAGCCCAAACCAAATTAATTGTCAAATCTAATTGTGTACATTGTTGTCAAACTTTTAATCTTCATTGGATCTTTGTACTCATATTTCAAACTATTTAAAAACGTTACGTTCCTTAACAATCATCGGTAGGTTTAACACCATGCACTATAAACAAGTATTTTATAAAAGCATTCCAATTTCAGGAAAATCTATAAATCCAAGATAAAGAATAACAAATACAACTTCACGGAAACCCAATTGGACAACCTACAATAAAAAACATATCTACTGTTAGAAATGCAGAATTTTAAATTAAAAATATTTATCCACAAGGTAATGAATATCAAATTCCAATTTGAATATTCTCAAACAATTTGCTTGAAAGTGTAGGCTGAAGTATATGGAGGAGTGAAAGTACGGAGCAGACTACTAATTCCATAGCATGAAAAAAATTATCGATTGATATATTTCAGTATTAGGTCGTTCTGATAAAAACATTTTCCGATACCATAACATAATATATCAGCCAATATTCGATATATTGGCTGATATACCCGATATTTTATAATATATCGGCCGATATTTGCCCCTCAAGTTCCGATTCCAAAAAACATTGTGTTTGATGCGTTCAATATGACCAATATCGACACAGCCACGACAAATATTAATATTTTTATCAGTATGCTAATCCTCTATTATACGAGTTGGTGAAATCCCCTTTGTGTCCAATGTCTATAGCATCAAATACCTATTATATCGAACTGCTCTCGTTGGTAACTAGATGTTTAGTAACAAAACGTCTAAAAACACACATTAAAATCAGAGTTAATTATCTTCAAAGATCTGGCAAATAAAAGTAAAAATAACTATGAATGCATGAAATGTTACTACAAAATGAACTTCAGATTTTAAAAAATAAAATAAGTCCCATAGCAAAGAAGTTGATGAGTTGATTGTGCACTCATACAAGCATATATCTGTGTATGTGCATGTATTATGTATGTATGTTAATAGCTGTGTGTGCTTGTGTGTGTGTGTGTGTGTAAAACCTATGTATATATGCATACACAAACATATCATAGTGTCTTTACAAATGTGGCACAAGAAAATAACAAAATGGGAAAAATAAGGAACCACGGGCACATGCCAAACACCTTGAGTACCCAACTGTCATATGATGTTAATATGTAGACAAATAGAAACAGACAGATGTGGACGTGGTACTCACTAAATTTTCAAAACTGAGCTACTTTCCAACTCTCATGATGGCCTCCAACAGTTGAGAGCTGGCATGTCTGATCTAGAAGGCAGCATCTGGTGATTAATGTGAACTGAAAAAGGAATGCAAAATCATTTCTTGTTCATGATTGATACTCAAATAATAAATGTAGCCGTTCTTTGGCACAAATACTACTCAAATAATATTACCTGATGCTGGAGCACCAGCTGACGTGTTCAGAACAGTGTGTTGGTACTCCACATTATTTGCAGGTAGCCTCTCAGCAGCATGTCGAAAATAACCTGCCATGATAGCACTAGTTAGAACATTTCTAAAATTAAAAAAAAAAAAAAATCTGTACTTACAGAAGAAAAACGAAAAGTGAACAGGCAAAAGGGGCTTTATCTCAGAGCAAAAAACAACTTAGTTCAGGGTAAATGAATTATTAACAAAACAGGAAAACACCTAGTAACATTTGTATAGCATAACCACATCTATTGCAAACTGTTGGAACGAGAATCTTCACAAGATAGTACAAGACATTATACACAATTCATATACTCTGCAGAGGCTAATGCTCTAGAAAGGGTACCAATACTACCAAACAAAAGTGCACTACCCTGGCGTCCACCACCACCTCTTTTTTAATGTAACAGAGACAGACATCATAGCCTCCCACTCATTAGGGAGCCTAAACAACAGTGTGAATGTATTAAAAAATTTAGAACAGCATAAGAATATATTTATAGAAGCATGTGGGCAGATATTGAATCTTGATGATACCTACAGAAGCACAGCAAAATTCAAAACAGCAACTCCTCCAAATGAGTCATCTTGATTCTTAAAGAACCTGGCAATCATCAAATTGTGAAAATAAAACAGACATGGGCAAGAAGAGGCTTTTTTTCATAAATGTTTTTCATAACATTCTTATCTCAATGCCCCTCTGAACATGACCATCTTACAACCTAGGTGAACGCTCACATCACAACTTTCACACTAAAGAACATGATCATACCATGCCCTCATTAGTAAAAATCATGCCATTAGTACAAAAAAGTAACACGACAAAATCAAGGAAATACCAACATCGATCCTTCCAATACTTCCCATAGACCGACTCTTGTAATCTTGTACCACACCAGATTTGACAACCCCACACCAAAAAACCGAAAGGCAGATCACTTAATGACATGAAATCAACATCCATCAATTATATGGAGCTTTAAACAACCACATTTTTCAGTCCACACTAAACAAACCAAGCTTCTGGTTGGATGTATGGATGAATGATCTTCCACTTACCCAAGGGGATGCCAGGCATACAATAACAACAACAACAACAATAATAGTATAACAATAACAACAATAAAAAATTAAATCCTACTCAGAAGGATGCCTAAAATTTTTCCATACATCATTCAACTCAATTAAACACAACGTGCTTGAAAAGTATAAGTAATTTGAAATCCCTTTGCATCATCTCACCCCAAGTTTTTCTAGACATTTCTCTACCTTTCCTTGCTTCTAAGCTCAATCAAGATGCCAGATATTCAACTACAGATTACATTAGTGACAAGCATCAACAAAAATGTCTTGTTACCTATTACAATATTAATAAAATGCTTCACCATCCTTCAACATTTCCAATAAACTCATTTAGTACAATCCCTCACCACAGATAACTCTCAGCAGGCTCTCACCATGAAGTTTGAGACATTTCCAGCCATCAGGAATAGAAAATGGGGTCTAACCAGTTGGTTTGTCGTTCTAGTTGGGTCAGCTTCAGGTTCAAGTCAAAGTATTGCAGATGTTCACAAGAAGGTTGATAATTTAGTACTTTCGAACTCGCAAAATAGTCATACATTGCATAGTAAGTATGACTTTGTAACATTTTCTAACATGAGAGTGTAACAAGCTGCCAATACGACTGAAATCCACAGGCTCTCCAGGCCCAAAATCATCTCTTATTAGAAGGAAGAAGTATGTCCCATTGGACGAGCAGAGATTAAAATAATAAAAACCAAGGTTTATTATTTGTAATGACAATGGCTTGCATAAAAACTGAAAGGCTTGCCACTTCAAAATGCTTTTGAAGCAATAATAAATCCTGAACAAATGTGCCATCAATCTAGAAAAATAAACACACACCTTCCCCACCAAAAGGTATTGTTGAATAAGATGGAGCTCTTCCTCCATTCATCCATGGACCATGCTGATCATCTGCTTTATATTCACCAGAGCCTCTCCACTGTTCATCAGCAACAAATGGTGTCTGCCTGTCTGGGAGAGATGGTGAAGAAGGACGAGGGTATGGACACTGCCAGTGCTCATTATATGGAAAATGACTGGCAGATGTTTGAGGTAGTGGCCCTTGATGGAAAGGTCCATGAATGAATGGTGTATGACCAGGCTGAAACCGCTGGTTGGGCTGAGCAGCTCCTGAACTCATATGCATGTCATTGTACCCATTCACCGATGGTCTTGAATAATTGTATACAGCTGGGTCTTGTGCGCCAGCTATTCCATCAGGCAAAAAGCAAGTTGATGGTCGAAGAGGATTGCCAACCATCTGAGCATGTTCAAAACCCTACACATAAAAGGAAGAACTGAAATAAGCACAACCAAAAGCACTACCATACAAAAGAAACCAATGGGAGAAGTTTTACATTGGACATGCTACGGTATTCATGAGGAACAGGCATCTGATATGCCAATTGAGATGTAGTCGAATGGAGTGATGCCGGATGCTGTGGTAATACATGAGATGGAAACAGAGATTGAGGCCCTTGGGGCGGTAATGAAGGTGGAAGATGCCCAGACTGTGAAGGGCCTGAGGTGAGCATAGAATACATAGGAGGCTGTGAAGGCGGCGGTGGAGGTGGAGGTGGAAGTGCATGAGACAATGGAGGTGGGGAAGGGGGAGGAGGTGATGAGGGTAATGGTGGGAGAGGGGGAGGTTGTTCCAGAGGTAATGGAGGAGAACCCTCCAGTAATAAGGCCTCAACTAAATGTTGTGTAGATGGACCCAATTCTCTCTCCAAGTGTTGCTCTTGCAAATCTATTCCAGATCCACTTGTAGATAAAGCTCTTTCATCCTTTTGCTGTCCAGAAATATCATCCATCTCAAGCTCACCATCCACATCCTCCAAGACGTCGTGGCGCCTATCATTTGGGGTAACTCTTCCTGTTTCAAACTCTTCTGATTTATGTGCAGGCTCCATAGGTGATGAATTGCCAGCTCCCATGCATGTAGTGCTTGGAACAGCTTCCTCATCTTCTTCGTCGTCATCAAATGCATGAGAAGATAAAAATCCAGGCAACTGAAAGGAAACATTGCTGAAACAACAGCAAATAAGCACAGAACACATGAAAACCTTAGCATCCATTGAAAATAATAACTAGAACGTTCAAAAAGCAGATATGACATAGAAACCACAGCACCAGCACTTCCTCAAGGCCCTATTCTCCAGAAAAAAGTGGACCCTCCATTCAATGGAGCAAAGAAAGTGGCTTGGTTAGTTTGTTTGTATCCTTTTTTCTCATTTTACTTTTTCACTGATTCAATCCTTTCCATTTTTTGGATAGTGTGGGAGAGTAAACAGAAGAAATAAAAAGGGAATAATCATGAAAGAAGGAAACCGAAGAAGAATCCACCTCTTCATGAACAAGGCCTAGTTTATCATAGTCTCTAACACTAACAAATACTAAACGACAAATTAGATTAATAGCAAACCCAAAACTATAATAAAGACAACATTATAGAAAACATGCTGTTATCTGAAATGAAATTCATCAAAATTTCTGAAGATTGTGGCCACCATTATTTTCCAAAAGCTTCAATTTTGTATGATTTGAAACTACAACCTTTCATATCAATGACACCCAACTTTCAGACACCCGATAAAGAACCAAAGCAAGCAAACAATGCCCCCCAAAACCCTTCCATGTTTTGGATATTTCATTATTTGAGGCATACGTTATTTCTCGAGCATCTATAGGCATGGGGACAGGAACAAGGCCAAGCTTTTTTTGACTTCACGCAGACTGAGCCCATTTCCATTTGGGATATGTTGGAGAGAGGGTTCATCTCACTTGAGTTTCAAATCCTTCTGGAAGACAGCAGCATAAAAAAATTTTGTGTTATTCATTTTTATTGTTTTTGCTTATAATTATTTGTTAGCTTTTAACAGTATGTCAATTCCATCCATAGTAGAATTAGGAGTCCCATTAGGACGAGAATTTGTATATTAGCTGGGAAGCTTGTTGTCGGAGTGCACTTAGCCTGTAAATACATGCCATAGATCATTTTATTGGTTTTGGAATTGAATTAATGATTGAGAACTTTGCATGTTCATGACTTGGATAGGTTCCCATCAATTGATATCAGAGCCAAGCTTTGTCCCATGCTTCCATCACCTCAGCTGCCACCATTTGGTGTTCAACATTGGTTGATTTCTGCTGGACACAAAGTTGCAAAAAAACCACATCCTAAGCAAAACAAGGCTTCCAAATCACAAGCCAAAACCAACTATGCCGCTACAAATCAAATCCGCACCACATCTCCTTTGCACCATATCTCTGTCGCAACACCATCACCAACAATTATGTGCAACTCTCCTTCAAAAACACGCAACAAGCTGCCACCTCAACCAATTCAGGCAGCACAACCTTTTCAATACACTTTTTGCACCCATACAAGTGTACCATAGTGCATCTTCATGAACCAGCACCACCAGAACACTATGCCACCACACCGAATCAAATAAAATAATCCTGAAAATTTCTGGCAAATTCAACTCAAAGCCCACCAAATCAAAACCCCAATTTTTGCAACGCACAAAATCCGACCCTCCACCACCAAGCTCCATAAAAACCGCTGACGAGATCTCCAATACAGAGGTGTTAAATGAGTTGTGCCGTCCACGGATAGCCACGGCACAGCCCACCTGAAGTAGCCATTATCCAATGTCTACTGTAGATTTTTTTAATACAACAGTCTTCCAATCGTCATTTCCCCTCCCCCCCTTTTTTTTAAAAAAAAATATGAAAATACCTCTCCCCCAAAAAAAACTATAAATACCTCTCCCCTCAGCCATTTTCTTCAACAACAACACTCTCGCATTCTCAATCCCTCAACTTCTCCATATTTTCCATATTCTCAATCTAAGTTTCCTAATAGTTACCTAATTATTGTTTATTTGTTCTAAATTTGAATTCTTGTTGATCTATTCAATTTAATTTTATAAAATTTAATTATGGCTCATAACTTTCTGATGTTAGTGGTGAAGGGGATTGGGATAATTATCCAGATTTTGGCATGACCAAACTCTTATACCAGTAACCCACGTACTAATAATTATCCTAAAAGTACTTACACCTACAAGCAGTGCTACTCCTAGTACCTCTGGCCACTCCCTCAAAACTGTTCTAGTGATGTGTCACAACTTTAGATACATGTCGGTCAATATTATTGTATCTATTGATATGCATCATATTGGGAGCTCCCAATACCAATATTTTTCGATATTATAGCAATAACGTGATATATTTCAATATCAGTCGATTTTCAAAATATCAGCAGATACGAAAGATATTTGGCCGATATATCAAGCCATATGGCTCTATCAACTTACGATTTTTAGAAATTTTTTCCATCTAATATATCTAATATTGATATGTATTATTTGATATATCGAATACCAATATATGATCGCAACTGATACCAATATTATCATCCATATTGTCAACTTTTCGAAATTAAGTTAGTTAAAGATCAGGAAAGGACTACAAAATAATGTAAAAAAAAAAGTACTGGAAACAGTTCCAAAAAAATTATACTTGTAGCACAATGGAAAATTGAACATTAACGAGTCACAAAGTAAACTAACATTTGCACATGGTGCAGGCTAGGTGCATTCCAGCAGCGTTGTTAAAGGTGCATCAAGTCACAAGGGATAATTAGGGTCTAGGTGAAAGGGGCAAAAAGTAGGCTCAAACCTGATGGAAGTAAGACGCCCATTTATAGAACATACATATGATACTCTTGTAATGACTTCAAATTGTTGAAGCGAATAAGAGTAACAAAAACCAAAAAAATAAAAATACTTCTGACAATAATAATAATACTATAAATCAACTAATAATATAAAAGATGACAATAAGCATAATTAGTCACAAATACATAAGAAAAATAAAATTCATCAACAAATATAAAATATTATCTGCAAGATACTTATAGCAAAACCTAATATTTATAATCATTATCAAACAAACGTTCATCTTCTTCTCTTTTATTAGCTTTTTGCTCGAATGACTTCTTTTTTATTTGTCTCTCTATATTAGAATTTTTATTATTTACAAATTTTGATGGATTAGTTTTAGAAGCAAGTATGGTTTAAGGTGATACTATCTTCTAATTTAGTGTAATATGTAACTTTATTACTCAAATTTTAGCTACAAAACCCCCTACTAAAGAATCATCATCAAATACAAATTCATCATCATATCATTGATTTATCTATTCTTCTAACGAGTCACTCAATACTTCCATCAATCTCAATTTCACAAACATTACGTTTGTATTTAAAGTAACTATTAAATATAATAATTAATTTAAAAAGAAAAAAATTAATTTTGTTTTTTGAGGAAAAAAAAATTGAGGCATTCTAGGTGCACAAATTAAGCCTCAACAAAAGGTGTATGCCTTAGAGCTTATGCGCATGCCTCTTGGAATTAGCCTTGCCTAGATATGTTGAGGCGCTAGGCTTTAAGCCTCGAGCTTACTTGAAGAGCCTCTTCAACAACACTACATTTAAATATGATAAGAAGATCAATCAAGAGGGGCTCACAAAATATATTGTTCACTTAAAAAACCTATTCTTCAAGACATAAGATCCAAAATTCAAAATATGTGCAAAGGTACTTAGAATCCGGGTTCGTCAAAATGTCCTGTCATACTCAAAAGGGTGATACTAGTCTTTTTGTACTGTTCAGACAAAAATTAATTTCTGACGGTATAAACTCTAAAATATCTTTAACTAACAAAGTTAGGTTATCATGTAATAATATACCATATGCACATTAGATTAATGAAAAAGTGGAATTACAAAAAAAAATTACTTGTTTTAACGCTTTTGAACATAAGTATACTACTCCCACGATAGCATAAGCAGCAAATAGTGCCATAAATGAACATCAAATTTTTAATAATTTTTAATATGACTTTTGAAAGTGCTTCAAATAATTATGTTGTCGTAACTTTATTTATACAAGAATTTCTTCTAATTCTCAATGGGGAATTATTTCATATAATATTCACCTATCATATTGCCAACCCATGAAGGATATTTTGTAGTTTATTTCTTAACATGTCAAAAAATTGAAAAATATTGTTCTATTTATTAAAATGTCTTTCAGGGAGCATCAAATCAAAACTCTATACCAAACCACATGGAACTTCACCTACCAAATGTTGGACATAGCATACCCTTTTTGGCATATTCTAACCATCTTCCACAAGAAACGCATTCCATCAATGAAACCCTACGAATGATTGAAAGATGGTACAAATGATTAAAAAGGTAGAAACTTTTTATTTTATTGCCATCTAACTGTCATCATTTAGTGACTACTTAGCCCTATACTGCCGAGATTACGATTCTCAGCATATCATACTAGTAATGCATGCAAACAAGGATACGAATTTAATTCGAAAAACTAATCAATTTGTCAAATTTAAAATATCAACTAATATCAATAAATTAAATTTTTACAAGAGAAATTCATTAAATAATAGAGAATTCCTCATTGTTACCGCCTTGATACAGTTATGCACCCCGTGTATAGGAGAGTAGGGTAACCATCTGATTGAAGAGTATTTTTGCAAACTTAGGGATGTGCCGAGGAAGTGAAGCATCATGTGCAGTACAATCTGCAAACTATGGAAAACTTGTACACAGCCTAGTAACTGTGAAATCATCCACACCAGCCACCGAAGCCAGCAGTAGTAGCAACAATAGCATTAGTTGTCATTTTGGTAAATGTGATATATTCTCCCCGATAAGGAGTCATGGATCACAGTTGATTAATGAATATTCAACATCGGTTGAATTGTTGCACCACTAGCAGTCTGGACATACTGTCAGGTCCAATCAATCTGAGTTTAATATTTTGGATTAGTAAAAGATTAATAAGTACACATTTTTTTATACTTGCATCAATGAACCAAAGCCTTTTGGCCCAACCAGAAAGTATCATGTCCTTTGAGTTTGCCTTCAGCATTGGTAGTTGAATAGCAGAGGACAAGTGAAGCAGAATGACACCCAAAACCATTGAGATGTGATATCTCACTTAAATATTGATTAGACGCATATGAGGGACTACAAATTAATTAATTCAGAGTAGCAACAAAGATGGTAAGTCCAGAAGTGGCAGCATGTCAAAACTTAATTTACACGTGAGTACATTTAGTCATGATAATTCGTGTGTGTGTGTGTGTGTGTGTGTGTGATGAATCAAACAATATTTGATTAAAAAATACGAGGTATTTATTCATTCATCCTTTCTTTATATTGTTTTTTAAAAATAATAGTTGAGTTGTTGGCTGATTGTCTAGCCCGTAGGCCAGCCCATGAGCAGGGCATGGCACAATCTGCTCTGAACAGGGCTGCGTGCCGTGCTTGGTTGAGTAAATTCCGAGCCATGGCATGAAAGCACAGCATGTCTTGTTCAGCACTTGTAAAGCTATAGCCTACCCAACCACCGCAGGTCTCTAATTCTTCTGATTCTCTAACCTATAAAATCCCCCAATCTTGCAGCTCTGTTCTTCCCCTGTCAATCAAATGGGTATTGCTTTCACAGTTTAACAGAGAACCCGATTTAGTTATTTTAAGAGGGTAAAACTAAGATATATTGTGGGCTTCAGTTCAGAATAACAACTGATTTTCTTCTTTTCGGACAGAGGTGGCTTTTGATTTTCAGACACGGAAACTAATGCCCAATTGTCCAGTTAAGTTGTGCACTATCCAATGAGAGTGGACCATTGATACAAATATCGGCCAATATGGCCCCGTGAAATGATATTTTCCGATACTGTAACAATATCGCGATATATATTTCTATATCGGCGATATGTCATAATATATGGGCCAATATATTGGACAATATAGCTAATATATCAACCGATATAGCCCCATATTTCAGAAAGTTTTTCCTTTCGATATATCTAATACCGATATTTACTATCTGATATGTCTAATACCGACGTGACATCAATTGATACCAATGGCAACAATTTCATCCTTGGCATAGACCTTTTCAAACACCAAGAACAACAGCATTAAATCACTTTGGCTCTACTTGTCAATCTACACAAATTAGTTGAGGGCAAGCTGAATTACAGACAGCTTGAGGTCTGTAGAAAGAAACTAGACGAGACAATGAATTTGATCATTTTAGGCATAGCAATTTCGGAAAGAGAAAGACCAATGGACCTAGCAACTTCAAATAGTATGGATACAATGGCAGTCAACCATACTAAGGGTGCTCATGATGACATGATCAGAATACTTGGAATAAATTAAACTTTTCCCGAGTTCAATGGTGAATTTGTTTCAATAAAATGGAAACTAAATTTGTCTACGAGAACATAAATAATGACAACAAGGTTACCGTTGTTGTAAATTGCTTAAAAGATTATGTAAGCCTTTTGTATTTAGTCTATACGCTATATTGTCCAAAAAAAGAACTTATTACTAGTTGGAATGCCATGAAGGAATTAATGGTTGAGAAATTTGTGCCTTTGAACTATGAGAGGAGAGACGTATTTGTATTTGAGTTAAGTTTAGCATGATAATGAGGTGAACTCTTGCGCCTGTAAATTTCACAAGCATGTAGCAATGTTGTGGTTTTTAGGAGTTAGAGCAACAACATATTATTAATTATATTGCAGGAATCAAATACACACTCGTAGCTTTAAATTGTGAATGCAATCACAGTCACAGTTGCAATTTGGGGTAAAATCCTGTCATGAGCATATGGCAATGGCCGTGGCAGCTGCAGCCATGAATTATTAACAAAAAATAGAAAGTTGACCCTAAGGTAAAGAAATATAAGAATTTGAGTCGTAGAAGACAAATCTAAGACATGTTAAGGATCTTTATAGATATCTTTTCATAATGTGAATTATGCATTATCATGAATTATTATTTGCATGTATCTAACCTACCTTTATTTCATTGTAAACACTCTCTAAGTTCAGAAAGTAGGCACAAGCAGTTTAATTTTAAATAAATTCGAAAATTAAAAATATTTAAGAAAATTCTCTATGGCCGAGATTTTGCATACATTGCAGAGCTATACCAGCCAAGACGGCTCAAATTTACAACTACTTTTTATCCCAGTTCTTGTGTCATAACACCTCTCTTAATAACAATATGTATCTAATGATCTACTCTCTCATCCCATTCAAATGAACTTAAGCAAGAGACTTTCCATCCGTGGATCAAACTACTACTTATGCTAAGATTGCCGCTAAAGAGGGGAAGCATTTTGAAGGCCTCCACAAAAGACTTTTTTCTTTTTTTATTACTTCAAATCAGATGAGCTCTGATGTTTATATGTTCAAGGTTCCAGACTATGTGACCAATTACCGCAATTTCCAACTGGTGTGAAGTTTCACGAACCCAATTAAGGAGAAATCCAGGCATGAGAACGCAAGTGTATCAACACTTCTGTGACCATATACCAGGCAAGAGAAAGATGTCTACGCATCCCATTTTCCATTGGAGCACAAGTATAAATTCAAACTTTTGCAGGGGAAAAAAGTCAAGGGGCACCGCCAAGCCTATGCAACTCTTCATTAACGCAGCCTAATATCATGGAATGTCACTCTGGACTAGTTCAACCTTGCAACACTTAGTGTCACCACCACACTTGGAGCTACTAAGGCGGCCATACTCACACACTTAGGCACAAACTAAGTGAATAGGAGGTGAACGAAGAGCACAGAGGAACACATCAGCGAGCACAAAGAAGAGAATGTTGAAGAATGCAAAGAACTTGTATTACTTGAGAGATCTTTTGTTTGGTGATTACAAATGAATTTCCCTCCCCCTTTTATAGTGGAATTCCCCCCATCTAGCTCTCTAACCAATGGCCAAGATAATCCAAATGTAAAGCTAGGATTTAGCTCCTAGATTTCTCCAATGATATTTCTCTTAGATGCCTTCTCTAGAATTCTTCATTATCCTCTTCCTAGATTATTCTACTAGAATATCTAGATAATTATAAGTGAAATATCTCATCACTCCTCCAGAGTTTTAGAGAATATTCCACAATCCACACTACTCTAGATTACTCAACTATATACAATATTTATCCCGCAATGTTGTACAATTCTGGAGCTACAAAATTCTACCATCCGAATGGCAACGCAGGTCAACCACCAGGTCATGCTCTAGCATGGCCCATCAGTGACACTAAACACACTAGCATTTGGGTTCCTTAGAAGAGAAGGCCCAGCTTACTTGAGTCACAAATTTTCGAGAGACGCATTTGAGAAGAGTTTGGAGTTTTGAATTAATTTATGTGATCCTCAAATATAATTACTCATTCATTTCTATGCGTGTCTTGTTTACTTCCCTAGTTGAATAAGGAGTCCTATGAGATTAGTACATCAGCTAATAGCTTTCATTTTGAAAGATGAATTCAGCCTATAAATTTATTATTTCATTGGTTTCAGAATGGAATTACCATTTGAGAACTTCGTCCATTCTAGTTGAGATCCTCCAACGTGTACTTGGATAGATATACATTGCTCTGGAAATAAGAAAAGCTTAACATCTGTCTATTTCCAATACTAATCATTTTTACCTTCCATAGAGTAAGCATAATAGGAAGCTTTCCTATTCTTTGCAAAAATAAAAAAACAAATAAATAAGAGCAAAGATTCAATGCAGATGCTTTGGTAGCATCCGGAATTTTTTTATTATACACTTTTTGCGACAGTTAGCTAAAGCAGCATGTGCTTTACCAAAACTAGATGCAAAAGCCAAGGAAAAAGCATCCTTTTTTACCAGGGTCCTTTAAATAATTTTTTTACTAACAATAGGAAGCAAAAAGCTTTCAAGATTTGAAGGATGGTTCTAAAACCCAGGCCTTATACCCATAACAAATATCCAGGACGATATTTTATATCAGCCATAGCAAACAGCTGCATAACAAACATCCTTAACGCTAATTTTCCACAACCGCAAGAACAAAACTAAAACTCCAAGTCCAAAGCCTAATACAAATATTAGCGCCATTTATCATTGATAGTGACAGGTGACTTAAACCTGATGCTCATGATGTGGATCTCATAAAATCCCATTGGAATCAATTGGGCTCTTTGGATAAATAATGAAAGAACAGGGAAAGTTTGTGCACACTTGCATTTACTTTCAAACTTCTCAAATTGTCCATATCACTATGTACAATTCTACTAACAACAATTTATCCTAGTATACAATACAGGAGGTGGAGATTAATTTCCCATCAGTTAAATAAAGAAAGAGCTCTGCACAGTTGCATCCATGAATATGAGAGATCTTAAGCTACACATATGACTGTAAATATCAAGCAAATATTTTCTTCAAATTTAATAGTCCTGGGTGCCTTTTCTGGGTTCTAGTCTTTTATGTTGCTCTATTTCTCTATACATGAGATTTTTGTTTTCTTCTTTTCTTTTAGGTGCACAAAACTTCCTACATACAGTGACATACCACCTTCCAATAGCCATTTAGAATACCGAATACTAGTATATATCCATATATGTAACAACAAAAAATCAGAACATATAGGCCTTCACTATTTCTAATATAAGAAACACCATATTTAACGCATACTACCCTCCTACAGTTGTAGTAAATGTATATCCTCCCAATTTTTCTCTATAATCCACAACAGAAAAAGCCAAAGTAGGAAAAGTGCAAGAGAGATGGGCCCATTGCTATGCTTAATTCATTTCCGAAATTCAAAAAGTAATAATTAGATAACAGCAAAATGGTAGAAAGAGTTAAGGAATTAAAGGTGTAACAACAATTGTGGAACAGGACATAAAGAGCAAACCTCCCATATTCATCAACAAGCATGCCTTCCATTTCTCTGATTGGGTCATCTACAGCACGCTCTGTCCGAGATGAGCGCCTAAGAGAAATCCCAGTGTTTGAATAATCATTTGAACCTCCAATATTATCCATATAGCACCGAAGGACAGATTCAGGAAAGATCTTCCTCTCAAGCCATAACCTCAAGACCTGAGAAAATAAGAGCAGCTAAATACAACAGGATGAAATGAATTCTCCCAAGAAGGAATATTATGTTGAACATACCTTAAGGCATTGACGACGATTTTCTCTAGCAGTGGCTCCAGGTGGGGCAGCAGCACCTAAAAGGCGTGGTAGTGCTGCTTGGACTGCTGGTACATATGAAGCCCCAGCTATGCCTGAAGAACCATTTAAACACAAAAGAACCCAAAATCTAGTCACGCAAATGCCTATAGCAAAAGCACTGTTATAATCAAACATCGGTAGGTAGAAATGATAAGTGGTATCATTCCCTTTTTCTTTAAAAGACAAACTTGTTTCTCATGTACTGCCTTTGGTAGAGGATACCACTAACACCAGATTCAAGGTTATTAGAAAAAGCTCTCTGCACTCTACTAGATGGCAAAATTTTTCTAAGGATTTCTACCTTTCTGACTAGTGGAACATTGGGTGATGGAGTCCAGAAGAAACAAGAGGTCCACTCTCCGATGAAGGCTCGGCTCAATTTCCAATTTCCGGATGAGTAGATCCACAACCTGCACACAAGTGAAAATTCAGTAATTCTACTCAAGGTGTAGAATATCCGCAAAAATGACACTTGAGACACACGCTTCAATGAGTATACCAGAAGTACAGCCTTCCTTTCAGAGCCGACAGTTTCACTTCACACAATGCCAAAGACAGATGCAACCACAACATGACAAAAATAACTTTATGTGACCAGAATCAAAATGACAGAATATATCTAATTATGATCCCTAGCCAGTAGCCATCCATTACAGCATTGCTAAAGCAACTTTCAGTTATCAGTGTCCATCAGAATTCATTGTCTATTTTGAGTTTAACTATATTCTTGAAGGAAAATTACTCAAGGGAGAGAAACACAACCTCGAACTGATAAACACAAAATATTATCCATAACTATGCAGAAAATTTGATTACTACATGATCCAGTAACTTTACCATCTGAATGTTATGCAGATCAAATTCATATGACACTAAAAAGCAGGTTTATTTCACATAATACAGTAAGAATCTCTCCTGTAAAATACGACCATCACTGTCACATATATGTGCAAATCTCTCCAAAAGAGAATTGTTCAACCCATATTTTGACATGAAAATCATTTCCATAGAATTGCTAAGGTCAATTGGTACAGCATATGAATCAAGTTCAAATAACAGTTAATAGGTATTAATGCAAAAAAACTGGTCATTGCCTTTCAAAATTATCTTATACTAATTAGGCATCATACCATCAAAGGCATCATCAAACTTTGCAAGTAATAGACATACCACTTGTGCTTAGGATACATAGGTGGAGTGAGATGAACATTAAGAGATGTGGTTCCCATAAACAAGGGCATGTGGATAAGACAAAAAGATCACTGAGTACATCCCCTCACAACTATTCTCATTAACCCTGCTGAGGAGCAGAAATTGATAAATCACCCAAGAAGAAACAGAAACATGGTCGATTACTTATTCAGTTCAGGACGAGCAATTGTTTGATAAACAACTCACAAACCACTTTCCACAGAATTTCTGCCAAATCTTCACAAGGAACTTATAAAATTTTCAAGACAAGAAATCAAATAAACACCATTGAAAACATATGAGAAGATGCTTTGGCAATTTCAAATGTGACTTTTCATTATACTCCTCAGGGACACAACAAGACCTCTATTGAAGACATAAACAAAGTCAATGGACTAGGCAACCAATAAAAAGATATCAATTCTCACATTCAATCTGACAACAGCCAAAATAGTGAGTGTTAAAAGCAGAGCTTATTACCCGATTCAGCACCTTTAAGCAAAAGAAGTTACCCACAATAAATGGAAGGGTATCAATCAGTTGACTGTTATATAATGGAAAATGGAATTTAGCACTCTGGCGCCAAGCCAAACACCATAGCCTTGGATGATACAGGATGCAAGAGAAAATATGAAAGGAGGTTTAGCAGGTCAGGTACCAAATAGACCTGAAGTGCGACATCTCCAGACTTGAACATAAAGGTGATTCATAACTATCTTGTACCTCATTAAAAAAATAAAGAAATAAGAGTGAGCACATAATCATCTAAAGTGAAAGAGAAGCATGGACACAGATTCATGTAAGGAAAGGTGAGCCTACTCTAGTAAAGAAGCCCATTCCTCAAATACAAAACTCATTCCTAAACAATCCTAATAGTTTTTGTTATATCTAGGGAAGGTGATTTTTCCCACCATGCTGTAGATGCACTCCAGTCTTATCCATTTAGTCATTAAAAGGGTCAATATTGGAAGTTGATGTGAATACAATGAAAATGTTCAGCGATAAATATTTTACTAGATAATTAAAGGAAGGAGAAATTGGACCAGAGAATAGCAATTTCCTAAGGCCTTATCAGCTAATATATAGAGATTGAGATGCACCATGGATCATCCTCACCTTTCTAGACACACACCCACCACAATCCACTACCCAGCTAATGAGTCAACAATTTGATCTCAAGATGTAATATATTTCAATCCAATGCCCAGTTTATGGTGGTTTATTTATTCAGAAGGTAGACAGTCAAATAACTTTGATAGTTTATTATGAGATAGTGACGTAAAGTTTCATTGTAACAATAAGTTTTAGAAGTATCATTTTATCTGCATTTGAGGAAGAAGCAGGATATATCGGATGGGTTATTATACAGGAAGGAGGTTGTGAAGCATGATGTGCAGCTCCACAATCTTCACTTCTTGCAGAGATGGAGGTGGGCTTCCAATTCCATCCACTTGAATGAATTGGCAGACATGGAGCGGAGGTATCTGAAGGGAAGGTGATGGTGGAGACCTCTTCCTCTGCCCACATCCAGTGCACTGCCATCATCTTATTAGAATTATTTGCAACAACTTTAAAAAACAATTGGCAAATGCAAATATATGGATATTACACTAACAAGGCCAACCGTCAAAGCTTCAAATTACGTTTCTTAAACTGACGAAAAACATATCAACATGGAAAAAACGAAAGGGAGAGGAAAAACTTATAACATTAAAAGTAGTCTATTACCAACCTCACTTGCAATTCCATACTTGGCACAATCAATTGCAAGACGGGTTGCACGTCCAATACTTTCCTTAGTCCGTGACAAAGTCTCAATCATCCCTTCAAAAGCATCACGGGCAATAGTTGCCTCTGTACCACCACTTAGAGAGCCCCTGTCACCCTGGTGTCCTGAACCAAGTCTCCTTCCTTCAGGATCTTCAGTATCAAATTGATTTGGGGATGCAAATTGATAAGCATAACCAGAAGGAGAAACTAAATTTCTCCAAGAATGACAAGGGCTCTTCCCTTGAATATTAGCAGAAGGAGCTAAAATAGAATTGACATTGACGTGCAAAAGATTTTGCATTTGAGCATGCCGAGCAGCAGCAATTAGATGCTTTATCGACATAACAGAATCTGTTGCCTTATCATCTACTAATGAACTGATTTTCTCCTTCTGGATATCTTCAAGTCTGCAGTAACTCAAAACAGCATAAATACAATAACGAGTACAAGACAATTAAATAGCAAAACGATCAAGAGAGTGCAAGTGATCACAGTAACACACACCTTCCACCCACTGTAGAATCATACTCCTTCTGGTTTTCCACTAAAGCAGCTGACACAGTGAACAGAGAATTAGTTTTTGGAGTGCATCTCTCTCTAGAAGAAAGTTGCCGACTTTTCTTGATTGAGATTTGACTTTGGCAAGAATTCAACCTATCAGAAACCGCATTTGAAAACTTGCCAGACATAGCTTGAGCCATATTCTGAGTACCTGCGCCAGACCCCTTAACAAGAATTCTACTAGCTTTTCTTTCTTCTACCACTTTACTAGCAGCAGCAACCACATAAGGAGAAGTCCCTGTAAGTGAACCCGAATGGCTACTAGCTTTATGTTCTTCAACAAATTTATCAGCAGCAACAACTTGAGGATACCTTTCAGGAGAAATTACTGTTGTCTTAATCTCCTTAAACACCTGTTCATTTTCATCCAACTCCATGGCGATTCTAGGGAAATATGTTTCCTTAGATGTCTCCATATTTTGCAGTAGAGTAGCAGGCGAAGAAGATCCACTGTGTGAATCAGCAGACAGTAAACATTCCTTTGGAGAGCTATCCCCCACTCCACCTAAACCTTTCAAACACGGTCCATCATGATTAGAAAATTCATGATTCCCATTAACACTCTTCATAGAATCTGGGACTACTGATGCATTTACTTTGCGAGTGAACACTCCCTGCACTGGAGTTTTAGGCTCCTCATCATCATGATCATCATCAAACAAACGAATAGTTCTTCGTTTTTTTGACAAGCCATTTTTACAGACTGCAGAGATCAAATTCTTTTCACCTTCAAACGTAGAACCATTTGGATCAGATGTGGCCTCTGATTCCTGCCGATGGTGCTTTACCAGGGGTAGAGCAACTTTATTGCAAGGAGTCTCAGATTCAAATTTACTTTTTCTGGTTTTAGTTCCAGATTTGACTTTAACTTTAACTTCCCCGAATCCCTTGAACTCTGAATTTTTATCTGACTTTCTATCAGTGACATTCGAAGCTGACACATCATTCCTTCCATTCTTAAGAATTGACCCTTGGTCAGAGTCATTTACCAACCCTGCATGCTTATGCCTCTTGGCTGGATGTGATCTGTCATTACCAAGATTACGTTTTTCATGGCCCAGTTGGCCACTCTTTTTCTGCCCAAGGCGGTCCATTTCAGCATGATCCTCAGAATTGGCGAATGAATTCTTCTGCGACTTCTTAGAAATGTCAACTTGCTTTTTATCTTTCAGTGAGTTCTTTGATAGTTTTCCTCCAGGGCATGGCAAAGATCCTTGAGCATCTGAAGGCAATTTTCTAGTGATGCCACCAGAAGCAATTTTACTAGGCTTTCCGTCTTTTACATGATCACCTGATTCAATTTCATCAATGCTACTGAAAGCAACATCAAATTTCCTTTTTGACTCAATATCCTGTTCCTCCATCTTGTGGCTATCTGTCAACACTTTCCGTCGGCCTCGGCCGCCACAAATTTTACCATGAAATGTTTCTAATGAGGTAAAATTACCTCTCTTACCACCCTCCACAACATGATTGGAGTCCCCTTTAACATCACACCGACCACTATATGGGCTGGAACTCGAGGCTCTTGTCAGCTCTATCTGTTCGTGACATACAAATGTATTTTTGTTCTCGAAGTCAGCCGCATCAACCTTCAGATTGGAAGGAATAGATGGACAGTACATAGATACTTGCGCCCTAAGTGCATGGTCACTATCATCGGATAAATTCTTCTTCCCAGTAGAGAATGGAGATGATACACAGCATTGCTCACAAGGGATCATAAGCTTATTATCCCTGCTATCAGTCTCACCTTGCAGATGTGAACAGCACTCCATCTGAGCTCCAACATCAACTATATTGTTAACTGCAGTTTCACCATTAGTTTCAATTTTTCTGCTCATTTCCTTGTCACATCCATCAATTTCTACCCCTTCAATTGTACAAGCATCACAAGGAATTGTTATCTGACCACTGTCAATGCCCAAGCAGCCAGATTTCCTTTGCTGCAACTCTTCAAAAGCTTCACATATTTCTTTGACAGCTTGGGCAAAATATTTGACAGTTTTGCCTTTGCACCGAGTCAGTAATTTACACTTTGACTCACTATTAAATGCTTGGATATCCGCTGGGGCAACGAAGGCTCTGCAAACATTAAAAGGTTTACAGGACAAAGGAAAGACAAAGGAAACATCATGGGCACGTTCAGACAAAATACACTGTCAACAATTGTTTGACAGAAAAATACACAGAGAAGATTTAACAAGAACAGAAGTCCCTATAAAGCAACCATAGGTCCACATAATTGGCAATGCATGCAGCAAATAAAGATAACTAGGGCAACTTTAGTGATGATGTTTTTGTAAGTTAGCACTGGATTGTCATCCATCTTGTTTAATTTCTGAGGTCCACATTTTACAAAAAAATACTACAACTTTTGAAATTAATATCTTTCTTACATACTTTGTTTACATTTTTTCCACCAGTTCAATACCATGCCATGATCTAAGAACACAAAATCAGAAGGTGATGCAGTCTGCCCTACATTCTATCATAAGATGCAACTCCTGTTTTTCCCATCACAGTGGGGACGAGACAAAGCCATTCTTTTACTTGGGAGAGCCTAATCTATGTGTAGCAACAAGCTGAAAAGGGTGGCAGCTGTTCAAGAATAATCTTGAGCCCAGAAGTTCCTTCAATTTTAATAATTAATATCAATTGACAATCATGGACACGATTCAGAGACAATACAAATGTTAACTGAGATAATGGAGCTGAGCAATAAATTTTAAGCAGCAGGAGTAGCGGTTGCAATGTTTGTATCAAATGGAGCACATGTTGACAAAGCAGTAACACTACACTAAATTGGCCCGTCTTCGAAAGCAGGCACTAAAGGCTTCCCTCAATCCAGCAAATAAGAAAACAGTTCAACCGAATTGTTTGAGAGAGCGAAAAGGTGCGGAGATTTCAACATTCATATAAGTGGACGAATCTACATGATGATGAAAGGATGAGGCATGGAGCCTCTATCAAGAGAATCATCTAGACACCAATGAGAATTGCGCATTCCAGCACAGAATTAAAGCCTAGCCAAGGACTAAATACTAAGAGGAGAAATCCACACATACATGATGCGACTGATAGCAACACCACTTCCAAGTGGCCTTACCATGCACTGGCCTCTCAACCCTCAACACGTCCAAGGAGTTCATTCTAAAGTTATGGATGGCTCAATAGCATCAGAAAAGCCTAAGTATAGTCTGGTTAACTTGTATGAACATGCTTCTTATTCCATACACCATACATTTAGACTCTCCCAACAATTTTTTTGCCAGCATCTGTGAATCAATAAATCCCCAAACTAGTGAACTCTCACTAAGCCTTTGGCTCTCGAATCAACTATTGAAAAGGAAGGATTGATGGGCAAAGTGATCGCTCTCTTTCAAAACATGCATTTTGAACCTGCTCTCCAACTAGCACTGAAATTGGCCCTAGCTACATGGTTAATTCTACCCTTGAAAAATACATCCAGTGATTATAATGGCAGATGGGTACTGCAATCATAAATATAAAGGTCACTAAATGATGTATAACACAAATAAAACAAAAATGTGCTCATCCTATGTAATGACCTTGACATGTTGCATTGTAACATTTTTGATACAGGGACAGGGGAAAGCAGGGGAAGGGAAGGAGAAGAAGAAGGAAAGACCACGGGGGAGGGAAAAGAGCCGGACGAGAGGGAAGGGGGG
>JAODPA010077789.1:0-27717 GCA_025585075.1 Nepenthes mirabilis | reverse complement strand
AATATCCTTCATCCATCTTTAACAGCAAGTTTAATGGAAACTCGGTTCTTGGTTCGTGTTATTTATTGGCCATATATTATAGTTCAAAAGTCGGAAAAGTTTTACTTGTTGTCCATAATCCATATGTTTTCTTATTCTTTATTGAAAATCATATCATCAAAGCCGAAGCTCATTTTTCCAAAGCAAAAATCTGAAGTTCTTATTTCTTAAATTTCCGAAGCTCTTTTTTTTTTTTAATATGGAAGCCGAAGTCCTGAAATGGAAAGCTAAGTTCATTGCCGAAGTTAATTTCCTGAAGCCGGAGTTCGTTTTCATGCAAAAGAAGCCAGAGTTCATTTTATGAATAAGAAGCCGGAGTTCCTTTTATGAAGAAACCGGAGTTCATTTCTTGCAAAGGCCGGAGCTCATTTCATGCAAAAGCCGGAGCTCATTTCATGCAAAAGCCGGAGTTCATTTCATACCAAAGAAGCCGGAGTTCATTTTATGAATAAGAAGCCGGAGTTCATTTCTTTTATTCAAAACCTGAGTTCGTTTTCTTTAAACAAAGCCGGAGTTCGTTGTCTTTCAAAACCGGAGTTCATTTACTTTAGTCAAAGCCGGAGTTCGTTTTCTTTAATCAAAACCGGAGTTCTTTATTTATGGAGGACGGAGCACATTTACATTATGCTCAAAAGTCGGAAGTTCTTCAACAGGGACGGAGTGCCGTTTTCTTTTTAAAAGACGGAGGACCTGGACGGAGCTCTAAACGGACGGAGTGCTTTTGTTTTAAAGAAATCCAGAGGGCCTTTCTTTTCAAAGTCCGGAGTGCTTTCTTTGTAAAAATCGGGAGTGTTTTTCTTTTAAAATCCGGAGTGACTTGTCTTTAATAAATAATCCGGAGCTCAAGGCAGGAGTGGCTTTTCTTTTAAATTCCGGAGTTCAAAGGGACGGAGTGGATTTTCTTTTAAAGAATCCGGAGCTCAAGTGCCGGAGTGACTTTTCTTTTAAAAATCCGGAGTACTTAAAGGGACGGAGTACCTCATTGACGGAGTACACTTCTTTTCCTTATTCTGGAGTGCTTAAAGTCCGAAGTTCATTAAATACGAAATTCATAAGCCGGAGTTCAAAACAAAGGAACGGAGTACTTTTAATGACGCAAGGGCCGGAGTACTTTTTCATAGTGGACGGAGCACAAAATTCATTTAAGGCCGGAGTTCATTTTCACAGTGGACGGAGCACAAAATTCATTAAAGGCCGGAGTTCATTTTCGTTTTCTGTAAGGACGCCAAAGTTCATTTATCTTGAATTTCAATGATTAAAATTGACAGAACATTGACAGAATATATCTAAAATCATGCATAACAGAATTTCATTTAAACATGCATTTCAGAGCGAACAATAAAAATCATACTCATACAGAATATCATATAATTTCATAGTAACATAAATAAACATGAATTTTAGAAATAGAGGTGAGTATCTTGCCTTAGTTCTTTTCTACTTTTTTCTTAGCTTTCTGCCTTCTACTTTTAGGAGAGTTTCTAGTGGTGTCTTTTTCCTGAGGCCCTAAGGCCCTTATTTATAGCCCTAAGTTTGGTGGCCCTCATTTATAATTTTTTTTTTCCTATTTTTCAAGGTGTCATTTATGATTGTTCATTTTTCCAGGGTGATCTTACATTTTCCAGGGAGGGTTATTTATAAATTTCGTTTTCCAACACGTCTCGGGAACAGCCGATATTCATGGTCGCTCCTTCCCAATATTCTTCCTTAACTGTGACCGGACTCCTTCAAATCCGGACTAGCTTTTACTTCGGAAATCCGGAGTGCTTTCTTTTAAGCAAATTCAGACGCGTTTTTACTTCAAAAATCCGGAGTTCTTCTCTTCAAGGAAATCTGAACTTCCAAGAAAATCCGGACTTCTGTTTCCTACGGAATCAGGAGTTCTTTTACCAAGAAAAATCCGGACTTCATTTCTCCAACGAAATCCGGACTTCTGATCACCAAGGGAAATCCGGACTTGTTTTCATCAACGGAAATCCGAACCTCTTTTATCGCGGAAATCCGGACTCATTTTCATTAAGAAATTCCGAAGTGAATTTAAGGAATATTCCGGACTAAATTTTCATAAGGAAATCCGGACTGAAATTTTACTAATGCAAATCCGGACTTCTTCACATTTCGTTTTCCGGTCAACGTAAGTTGACCGGACTTGATGGTTAATTTTCTTATTAAAATTCTGGGTCGTTACACCTCACCCGTATCAAACAAGAGCAAAATGATTGTCTGAAAGGCTTCTTGGCCAGGTTCACCACGAAAGCCCGCTAAATATCCCCGGTTGACCGATGAGGTGAAACTAAGCACCTTCATATCAACTCTGGAGTAGGGAGAATTTTTCAAACATCAGGCCCACAAGGATCCCTAGACCTTTCGCAAAGCCAAAGCCATCACATGAACTTACATGGCAACCGAAGAGGCGAATGAGGCTAAGCAGCATGCAGGGACCCATACGAGACCAGTTGGTCACCTTCCTCCATTAGACCTCTGATACTTTCGCATGATCTTTGGCTAACATGCCTAGAATTTTGACTAAAGTGATGGTGTACAAGTTAGGCATCAATCTGAACCACAATCTCGTTCGGCAAAAATAGAGAAACCACTCCATCGAAAAACGCATCGCCATCAAAGAGGAAGTAAAGAACTACTTGACACCGACTTCATCAGAGAGATCCAGTACTCGAACTGGCTCTCCAATGTCCTTGTCAAGAAAAGTAACAAGAAGTGGCAGATATGCGTCAAATTTATGAACAAGGCGTGCACGAATGACATCTTCCCGCTCCCCAGAATCGACCTACTCATCGACACCACCTCCGGGCACGAGCTACTCAGTTTTATGGATGCATATGCCGGGTACAACTAGATCTGAATAAGTCTCGAATATGAAGAGCATACCTCCTTCATGACGGACCAAGGGCTGTATTGCTACAAGGTCATACCCTTCGAGTTAAATAATGCAAGCGCTACATACTAGCAGATCGTGAATAAAATGTTCCAAACTCAGATCGGCTGAAATATGGAGTTGTACGAAGTGATATGCTCGTCAAAAGTAAAACCATCGATGATCATATCTGTGACCTCATTGAGACTTTTGAGGTACTCCGGGCACACCAAATGAAACTAAACTCAGCCAAATGCATCTTCGGAGTGTCATCAAGAAAATTCCTAGGTTTCATCGTTTTTCGACGGGAGATCAAAGCCAACCCTAAGAAAATAAATGTTATCATGGACATGACCTCGCCACAGAATGCAAAAGAGTCTAGAGGCTAATCGAGAGTCTTGCAGCGCTCTCCTGCTTCCTGGCTAAATTTGAAGATAAATCTATTCTTCTTCAAAGCCTTGAGGGGGACTAAGATGAACAACTCCCAATGGACGGCCAACTGCTAGGCCACCTTCGTTGAACTAAAGGAGTACCTGGCCAATTCCCCTCTCTTGACATCACCGAAAGAGGGTGAGGAGCTATACTTCTACTTGACAATTTCAGATGCGACACTGAGCTCCGTTTTAATCTGATAGGAATCCGGCATACAACAGTTGGTCTACTACGTCAGTAAAATGTTGACAGACATAGGAACCGCTATTTGCATGCTAAGAAGGTCACACTGGCACTCATCTTTTCTACCAGAAAATTACGGCCCTACTTCTAGGCACATAAGATAGTTGTCATGACTGACCAACCATTAAAGGAAATTCTGCAAAAGCTCGATGTGTTAGATGGGTAGTTAAGTGTGCCATCGAACATGGTGTGTTTGACATAGAGTTTAGGCCCAAGCCAGCCATAAAATGGCAAGCCTTGACTGATTGCATCGTCGAAACCATAACCCCAATTTCAGACACCAGTCACTCTAGCAACATTGACCGCTGGACTGGACTCTCCACATTAATGGATCATTGACCCACTCTGGCAATGGGGCTAGAGTGATCCTAAGGACCTCCAACGAACTAAAGGTGAGATAGTCTTTTAAACTAGGGTTCCCGGCCACCAACAATGTCGCCGAATACAAAGCCCTACTCATCGGGTTGCAACTTACAAAGGAATGTTCGATAAGGCACGTAATCGTCTACAGTGACTTAGAACTAATTATCAACCAAATCTGCGAAAGTTTCAAGGTGTCGAGCCCACTGCTCGCAAAATACCTCACAAAAGTAAGGAATATGGTCTGAAAGTTTGACAAGGTTGAGATGGTAAACATCCCAAAGGTGAACAACTAGAAGGCCAACAAGCTCACAAGGGCAGTTGCGACTGAAAGCCCAGAACAGTACACCAAAGACATGCAGGAGGTTCTGACTTCTCCAAGCATAGAAAAGCCCGAAGCACTGTTGATCTCCGACAGCGAGAGCTGGATGTCGCCCTATTGGAGGTAAATTACGGACGGTGTCCTACCAGAGAACCTGGACAGCACTAAATGCATGAAGAACACAGTTGGTTTGTATACCATCATAGATGGAACGTTGTACCATCGAGGGTACTCCACCTTGTACTTGCGATGTCTCACACCAGAGGAGGTCGACTACACTTTAAGCAAGATACACATTGGCATATGTGGGTCACACATCGAGGGCAAGAACCTCGCCTTCAAGGCAATGTGCCAAGGCTATTATTGGCTGATAATGAAATGGGACGCCATGGACTTTGAAAAGGAATGTAAAAATCGCTAGATCCATGGCAGCAAGCCCCATCAGCTGCCCACCGAGTTGAGGACCCTTTAGGCCCCCTGGCCATTCGCGCAATGGGGACTCAACATACTCGGCCCCTTTCTTATCATGTCCGGATCAATGAAGTTTGTCATAGTGGGCATCAACTATTTCACAAAGTGGGTCGAAACCTCTGCACTGGCCTAAATCACTGAGCAAAATGCCACGAAGTTTGTTCGACAAAACGTTATTTGTAGATTTGGGGTTCCCGACATCATTGTGGCCGATAATGGAACCTAATTCACTGGCAAGCACTTCACCAAATATTGTGCTAGTTAAGGATTTTTTTGTCTACACCCCAGTAGCCTATCCATAAGCAAACGGGTAGGTGGAGGTTATCAACCGAACTCTGCAACACGGGCTAAAGACTGAGTTAGAAGGCGTTGGGGGCTCCCAGGCGGATAAGCTACCATCCATGTTGTGGTTATACCATACGACACCAAAGCAGCCGACGCATGAGACACCTTTTAGTTTGTGCTACGGGACCGAGGCCTTCATCTTAGTCAAGATTAGGCTGCCCAGTCTCCACATCGAGTGATTCGACCCACTCAGTAACTCCCAGCAACTTAGGCAGCACCTTGACCTACTTGAAGAGGCACGGAATGTGGCCAAGATGCGCACAGCCTCCTACTAGCAGCGAATCGCCAAGTGCTACAATAAAAGGGTGAAAGTTAGACTGTTCGAGGTAGGGGAACTAGTCCTACAAAGCAAAGAAGCCATGGGCAAGAACACTAGTAGGAATAAACTCTCCCCAAATTAGAAAAGTCTGTTCCTCATTTCAGTTGTCCTGCGGAACGGGGCATACAAACTTTGTGCCTAGAATGGAAAATTGATCCCAAGGACGTGGAACAACATTCACCTAAAGAAGTATTATCAATAATGTCTTACTGAACCCAGGTAGGTCCAACATGCATTGTCGAGCATGCTGGAAAAAGTGTATCACGTTTAATAAACTAATTTATTTACTTATTTATCACAAACTGTCATTCCCTGTTTGTCTGTCCATATGAATGCCTATGTGTGACGTTGCATAAATTCGAGTAACCTAGGCTGCCTATAAGTTGGATGAATTTTCATTCACCGGTTGCTAAACCTTAGTCCCATACCAAGTGGCCCACATGCAATCGAATTTGAACCTGAGTCCCGCACTGAACAGCCCATACACGGTTAAATTTAAAACTCGATCTTGTACTGAGGAGGCCCATATCTGGTCAAATTTGAACCTTAGTCTTGCACTGAGTGGCGCAAATGCAGTTGAATTTGAACCTCAATCCCATATCGAACGGCCCATGCGCAATCAAATACCAAAACTTTAGGGGGCTTTTTAGCTCACATGCGGCAACTCTCCCAGCCAGGATGAGCGTCGTGAGTCGATGATGGTTAATTAGTTAGGATCCAACACGGATGCACCTAGATGACTGCCCTAACTCTTCCAAAAAATCCGACCGGAACAACAACCATGTTTAGCTAGCAAACAACAATACATAAGCAAGGTCGTACAAAAAACATAAAAGTTATGGTGACGGTTGGGGAAATTCTCCTTTATTCATCAAAAATTTATATTGTACAGGTGATATTATGTACACATAAAAAAAAGGATGGCGGCCCTAAGGTTGGGGGTTGGTTGTAGGGCATGATGAGGGCCGCTCCTCATTAGTAAAATTAGTCAAGTCAGACCGATACTAGGCAACCCTGTCCCTCTAGTAAAAAATGCCGGCAATAAAGGAGGGGTCAAAAAGGGAGGCAATCCACCGGCATAGCTTAATGTCATCCAGAAACCTCGCATTCAGAACCTGGCCCACCTTCCCCGGGCTAGTTGAGTCGTCAGCTTTGCTCCATGTCTGACATTCTTGCTCCGAAGAGCAAGGAAATCCTACTCAATCACATGTGTGATGGAACAGATCCTAATCCTTATAGGACCCTCCCCCCCCCCCCCCGTCAAACACATATAGAAACTTAAGACATTAAAATCCTGCAGAAATTTTGATAAAGTTTCCTCTGCACCCAGATCAAAACAAAATATATAACTTGTATTAGACAATCTATACAAACACACATCTAATCAAATACCACAATCCATCCTACAACACGCATAACACAGGATCACAAACTGCCATATCATTCATGGCTTCAACACAACACATTTTATCTAACATTTCAGACTCAGAAGGAGATGCCATCTAGGACCCTATACATATTCAGAACATTGAAATAATGGGGAAGCAACTAATTCCATAAGTCAACCTGCGAAAGCAAGAACAGAACATATATTATGATATGACATCTTTATACATTATTGTAATATACTATGCTTCTTTCAAAATGCTAGCTACAAGAATCTAAAATCCTTTAATCTCCAAAGCCTTTCAAGGTCTCCAAAACTCACATGTTTTGCCGTCTTCCAGCTCATTCTGGCTTCGATTCTTTTCAGGTCTTTGCTTATCTGGAGGGGAGAACAGAAAGCAATGAGTGAGCTTAACGGCACAACAAATGTACCCAAAATAGTGAAAACATATAATTTTATATATATGCAGAACATACACGTGCTTTCAGACAATAACTTAAAAAGGGATGCGGGAAATTCATGCATGCAGGCAAGCGAACATAAGCATAAATACAATACAAAATACATGGAAACCTATTGCGCTGTAGAATACTAGAAAACCTATGTTTTTAGATCCTTAAATCCTGATTTAGAATTCGATTTGGAGTCTCTAGTTCAGAACATTAACCTAGTACTCTGTTAGAGTCCCTATTTCAAAACTGATTCAGAATTCAATTTAGAGTCCTTATTTCAGAACATTAACCTAGTTCTCAATTACAATCCCTATTTCAGAACTGATTCAGAATTCGGTTCAGAGTCCCTATTTCAGAGCATTAATCAAGTTCTCAGTTCAGAATCCGTATTTCAGAACATTCAGTTTTATTTTAAATCTGTTATCCTCTATACTTTACATCTCGAGGGTAGGATGGTTCTTATTCAGTTCAATCATTTATAAACCCTCCATACTTTATATCCCAATGGCAGGATGATTTCTGTTCAGTTTAGCCTTTACATACCCTCCATAATTTACATCCCGATGGTAGGATGACTCTTATTCGATTTAATCGTTTATAAACCCTCTATACTTTACATCCCAATGGTAGGATGATTTTTGTTCAGTTTAGTCTTTACATACCCTACATACTTTACATCCCAATGGCAGGATGATTCTTATTCCCTTTAATCTATACATAACCTCCATACTTTATATCCCGATGGTAGGATAATTTCTATTCAATTTAATTTTACATACCCTCCATACTTTACATTCCGATAGCAGGATGATTTCTGTTCAGTTTAATTTCTTACATACCCTCCATATTTTATATCCCGATGGTAGGATGATTTTTATATTCAATTAGCTATTATTCAGTGCAGTTTTGATACCTATTATTCAGTATTTCGATATAGTAACCTAAGGACGAGGTCATGGACTAACTATATCGGAATCCTACTGATTTACTTGACGGAGAACATTCTTATCCTTATTTCCTTAAGCATAATTCTCCTAACTAGTAAAACCTTTCCAATTCATACGATTAAACCTTCAGTCAATTTTAGAGCTTCTCTATAACTTAGTGATACAGTTTCAGATTTATTCCGCAAGTGTAGTTTGTCAGATAAACTTTATCAAACCTCTAATTAGCATTTATGTCTTAAGATTCATGCATTTCTTATTGTTCTTTAACCCTTAACGTATTGTATTTTAGGCGGCCACTCAAACCTTATTCGATAATCCTTCAGATAACTTTACAATATCCCAGAAGATTAATAATGCATTCCTATAGGACATTTCTGACTAAACCTTAATCGGAGATCCTTTAGATAGCTTCGGAACATACCAAGATAACCTTGAAACATCTCAGAAGTTTAACAGTATATTCCTATAGGACTTTTCATACTAGAATCACCTCACAAGCCTTAACATATTACAGAGTCATGATTATATCTCAAAATTTAGGGAACTAAAGTATCGAAACCCTAATTTCTCGACCTAGGGTTTCACGCGAAGCTATTGGACCATAATCGGACACCCTACACGTGCACAGTTAAGAAACATAAGCCCTATATTGCGATACATACAGATAAACTTAAAATCTATCTGATTAATTTACAGAAATATGCTTTGTATGAATTAAACAGGGAGAAACAGTGATTTAGAGTATAAATACATTTTCAGAGATACAGAAAAGTAGTAAAAACAGGGGGTTACATCCGGGGTACACTTGCCTTAGCCTGCTCTACCGTTATTTTTACCCGAATCGGAGTGAAACGGCCGGATTCCTCCTCTTCTCTTCCCTTTCCCTCTTCTCTCCTGCTCCTCTCCTGTGGAATGCCGAAAATGGTTGAAGAATTGAGCGCCCCCTTTTTATATCAGTCGAGGCACTTGAGCGCACCTCGAGCGGCCCTCGAGCGCTCCCCTTTCACAAAATCACACTCGATGGGGCACTCGAGCACCCATCAAGCACCCTCCTCGCACCAACACGCCGCTCCCGCCCCACCTCGAGTGGCCATCGGACAACCGCATTCGCAGTTTGGCGCCTCTCCACACTCGAGTGCTACTCGGGCGCATGTCAAGCACACATCAAGCCTGCAGTAAGCCTACTTCGTGTTTTCGTCATCTGAGACCCATTTTGACCTTTCTAACCCAATTTTTCACATCCTGGGATCCTAATTTTGATTATATAACTTTAATAGGTTATGATTATCATAATTTAAAGCCCAAAATTTTATTTACGAATCAACGTTTCTCAGTTTACAACTTCTGTTTCCGATTTACCAATTCCGAAACTTTGGGTTTCTTAATCCGATTACTCCAGTACCTTTTGACCACAATTCACCTATCTCAACTTAATTACCTTCTAATTACCATATTTTGGAATTCCAAAACCTCACCACCCATATTAACTATATCTTGGAAACCGATACCTTATAGGGCCCAACTTTCTCTTTCTACTTCCGAACTCAATTTCTTACATTCTAAATCTAATCCTTGATCATTATTAATTTAGTTTAAACCTAATTATTATATTCTGAAACTTGGGTCATCACAGCCTGCAATGCATCCCTAGAACTCTGCAACTCCCCCATGATCTCAGAAAGCTAAAGATCAAGACTCAAGACGCGATCCCGGTACTACTGGACCTCAGAGGCAGCGACATCCACCTCGCCCTGCATCTCCTCCACGGTCGAGTCAACCCTCGCCTGGGACAAATGGTGGACCTCCCCTTCCAGCATCCAAATTCAAGACGACCGCTGGTACAAGCACGTTTACAGGATATGAATCATCTTATTGTCCTACAAACAGAATAAGAGAAAGGGGTTAAACTTAGTAATTCCTAATGGAATAGAAAAGTTCTCAACAACTTACCCAGATCTAAGACAGTTTGGCCGCTACAACGCTCAGGGCCACTAAGGATGAAGAGGCCAGAGTGGATGCACACTTTGACCAGGGCCAGTCTAATGCAGAAGCCTCCTGGCAAGATGCCTCCATGGTCGCTGCCTCCTCGACACCACCCACCGGTAAGAACTCCATTGGGTGGCCCACATCAAGACCCTCTCTAGCCAACTCACCTAAAAGGCTAAGCACCATTTGCTCCGGCAAAGAAACAAGGACCTCCTGCTAAACGGTTAGACGGACCTCCTCTTGGGCCTCCCCAAGGCCTACCTACTAAGCTACCTGTTGGACTGCTTATTGGGACACCAGATGGGCGTCCTGATGGGCTCGGGTCAGCTTCCCACACAATTCAACCCGCTCCCCTACTGCTGGATCACCTGAAATATCTACAAGAGCTGGGGGCCCAACGGTAATAGTCACTCTGGCACCGGCCTCAGTGGTGCCAGCATCTGATGGTGCAGTGGGTGCCAACCCTCTTGACGACTCTCCAAGGCCCTGCATGCACTCCGCCATGACTAGGCCCTGGGCATCGGAGGATGAAGAAGACCCAGGAAAAGATGCAGTCCACCGCTGGGATGGACTCTCAGACAGATCCATGATAAGCTGGGTCCCAACCTTCCTCTTGGGATGGACTGGCTGAGCAGTGACAACTCTAGTCCTCCATGGGAAGACCCCACCATGCCAATACAAGCGCCTCAGAGGACAGGAGGCGGTCCTTCTTGAAAACATTTGAATTCGCACGAATCAGCTCCATCAGTAGCTTGATAAACTCTGCCTCCTCACACAAGGACTTGCCAGTGAAGGATGCCAGCATGTTACCTTAATCCCTAGAAAGGGGCCAATCGGGAGATACCCTAATAAAACAGAATTGATTCCTCCAATTCTTGTCAGAATCGGGGATGACCCTGCTTATGTGCAGCTCTCATGGGGATAGCGAAATCCAATCCCCACTCTAGTAGAATCAAAAAATCACCTTCACTGCCACTACAGTTAGCGACCCCCTAGTGACAAAGAAATACACACAAAGATCATTAAAACCTAATGCCTTTGGCATGGTAACTTGCTATTGGGACACCAAGGGCTACCAGGATCTCACACAACTCCCCCGGGATTGGGAAGCGAAGGCCACTCTATAACTAAGCCTTGTAGATGGTGACAGATCCCTCCGGAGTAGAACAGGACCTATCGCGTTCTCCTTGCATCTCATACAAAAGGGCAATAGGAATGTTGTACTGCAAGTACAACACCTCAATATCAGCGGCAATGAGAACAAAACCAATCGCGTCAACTTTAGAGGCCATGAAAACATAAACTAATAGGTTGCAAAGAGGTGAGAGAGAAAGTGGCTCAAGTAGAAGAAGAGAGGTGAAATAGAGAGGAAAAGTCAAGAACACCAAATCGGCAGGCATTAATGACAACCCGCCATTGTCCGAACAGCAGACACATGGCAAGATGAGACGGGTCAGAAGTTAGAATGGCACAACCTCCCAGGCCACTAGCCTCCCCTACTCAAGGACACCGAATCGGTAGCAGGTAGATATGATGAATTTAGAGCCGGACTGACATGCCAATGACCCACTCCGAATTCTGACCAGTTTAACTGGCCAACTACCCTGTCCGGTTCTCGTCTAGTTTGACAGGTCAACAAACCAATCCGGCTCCGATTTTGGCCAACTAGCTAATAATCCAGTCCGGCTCTGGCTTCCAACTGGCTTGACTGGTAGCAATCCAGTCTGGCTCTGACTAGCCCAACTGGTCTGTGACACAATCTGGCATCCAGCAAGTCTGACTGGTTAACAATCCAAACTGGCATACAATTAGCATGACTGATCAGCGATCTAGTCTAGCGTCCCATCAATTTGACTGGACAGTGACCCAGTCCAACATAAAAAAAAAACAAAGATGAAAATAGCACAGGCAAAAATAATTACTAGTTTCATTCATTTCCCTTTATGAGGCCTCCAGAGGTTGGCACATAATAAAAGGCGACAACGGAAAAAAAGAGATACATGGAATTCAACCATAGCAATCTCCCAGATAAGCACGCCACTAGAAGAAAAGGTCCATACAGGAGACTGGACTACATCTGGCAAGCAACAAAGTGTGGCCCCCGAGAATAGCACGTCAGGAATCAGAATAGGGGCTCACCATGACAAAAGGCTACAATCCAAAGGGAGCCAAAGGGTAAGGAAAGTCTCACCCTACAATAAGGAGAAAATAGCCTCGAGACTGGTGACCCACCACTGACCCTATCAACAATAGGGCGAGATTGCAGGGATATTTATTCTCGAGGTGCATGAGCCCATTCCAAAGGCAAGCTGCCGCCCAAGGTGAAGGCACAAAGAAAGGAATGCCTCGCCCTACTCAATTTACAACAGTAGGCATGGCTAAGGCAGATCATAAATGCATCCTAGGATGACGCCATCGAACATTAGGGGCGAGCTCCCCATCGGTACCGACAGTCGGAGACCCAAGCCTCATAGCGACTTTAGATTCCCACACAACTTCACTGATAGAAGCAGAATGTGATGCAAAGAGGCATAGCGAGCTCTCAATTTATAGCACATGAAGGAATCAAAGAGCCACTAAACACTAAAGATCTCCTATCCCCACAAATCCGCAAAAAATCAAGGATGTAGGAAAATCATGCTAGAAATTGTAAATGAGAGGATCTGAGGACGGCCTGGGGAAGGAGCAGAAGGGGGAAACGCGACAAGGCATGTCACATTCCATCATGAACATGCCGGGAGTTAAAAATTCAAGCCCTCCGACATGGGGGGCTAGTGATGAGGATGGTAGAAATAGGCTAACCCAATATAAAGATCCAAGGATTTGGCGGTAGGCTTAGGAGGTGTTCGGCCTATAGGCTCAGAGACTGATCAACACTTCTGTTGACTGAAAACAATACTTTTGCCCGCCGGCTATGGCCCAAGCCTGTGAGCCCACAACACCATTTCTGTGCACTAAATATCACCTACCTTAACAGACCAAATGTGACGGAATGGATTTTTTTTTCCTCAAAAGCTTCCATCAAGACAAGAATAGGACTAACTTACAAGCACACAACTAACAATTATCAATAATTTTTCCTACAGCATTCATACACAGGATCACATGTGCCATCCATGGCACAATTCTATGAAAACGTTAGCTACACTAACAGTTTAATAATCGAGATGCCGTCTAGAACTTGTACAGTATATCCAAAAGTTTAGAGCGGAAGCTAAACTATTAACCTGCAAAAGCATAGTTTTCTTTTTCCATCAGATACATCATAAGCATTCTATACAAAACCTACATGTGCATGAATATCCATAATACAAGATCAATATACAAAATCACATGATCAGACAAGTCTTTACGTCAACTGCTTTCCCAAAATAGCTCCAAATGCTTCAGATCCTCAAAAATCTTTAGAAATTTCTCCTGATTACTCTTTCTCGTCAAGCACTAACTCTACTATCTCATCTGGAGGGGGAAAATAATAAAACAGTGAGTCGGGGCCCAACAAGGTACATGCATATAACGGTAAAACAATGATACAGAACGGTCATATAAAACATAATCTATAAAACAGAGAAGGCATACTTTGACGATATTAAACCTCATAATTAGAAATTAGTAATTGGTAAACTGTAAACGGTAAACTGTAAACAGTAACTGTAATAGGTACGCTATAAACTATAAACGGTAACATATCATAACGGTAATAGACCCTACCAGTATACCCTACTAGCTGAGGGGGAGAATAATCGATGATAGATTGTATTCACTCCATATAATCCAAAGCCTATCACTGTAACATGTATATCCCATCCCGAGGGATCTCTGTATTGTATGCCACCCAAAGGCAGGTCTGTAACTGTGATTCCTCCTAACTTTAATACCCCGAGGAATGGACGGACCATAAATAACTCCATGAACAGAGTTATCCTCGATTACCATCGTAAAGTCTAAGGCATGCCAGAGAACCTATTTGAACTGTAATCAGTCCCAGGTCCTAAATAACGGTATCAGAAATAACCTCTTTATTGAAGACTTCCTTTCATAATCATGGTTTCACAATTACTTTCAGTTAATTTCAGAACATACGGTAACGATCTAAAAACTCCTTCAGTTTTGCTTCAACAGTGCATGAAATTTTTATCGGTACAAGTCCGTGTAAATTTTCAGAAACAAATTATACAGGGAACTTCTTTTCAATATCAATTAACTTTTATATAACAAGAGCTACAGTTAAAAATCATCAAAACTCCTCCATTTTCGTACTTAGGGCTTCGCCAAAACTTTCGGACTTAAATCGATCTCTAAACATGTGCTTATTCATGAAATTAATGCCATAAATCCATACACATATATTAGAACATGCAATTTAACCAAAAGTTTTCAATATTTTTGAGTTAGGGTTTCACACATACTTTTGGAACCGAATCGAACACTATTTACATGCATGTACATAAATTCAAAGCCAAAACTTGCAATAAACATGGGTAAACCCAAAATCTAACCGAACAATCGAATAAAACATGCTTCATTTACTTTAAACATGCATCAACATTATTTTAGAGCATCTTTATCAACTTTAAAGCAAGAGGAAATGGTAAAAATGAAAAATGTCCGAAGTACACTTGCCTTGGCCCGATCTACCGTTATTTTTACCGGGAGTGGATTGGAACAAGTGATTTCCCTTTTTCCTCTTCTCTTCTTCCTCTTCTTCCTCTCCTTCGTGCGTGATCTGCTCTCTCTCTCTCCCTTTTCCTTTTTTCCCCTCATTTTATAACAAAAACGAAGTCAGGATGCGGCAAAAGTCGGGGCTGCGCTCGAGCGCGCGGCGAGGGCCTACATTTTGCTAAACGCTCTCGAGCACCCAACGGGTGCGCGGCGAACAAGCTACATTCCGCCAAACGCGCTCGAGTGCCCAGCGGCGCGTGGCGAGCACGGCAGCTACTGGATTTCACGCTCGCTGTAGCACCTCGGGCGCACAACAGGCGCCATACAGCTGCATGCTAAACTCGGATATTTTTTCCCAACTCTTTATTTTCAACCATCATTTTTCACTACATATTTGGCCTCTTAATGATACTCATCGTTCTAATTACTTCCAATTTTTACGTTTTTAGGTTCCAGGGACTCACACCCTCCCCCGCTTAAAGAAATTTCGTCCTCGAAATTAAATAAACTACATACCTCAAGAGAATAAGTGGGGATACTTGCTTCGGATCTCTTGTTCGCGTTCCCAAGTGGCCTCCTCCAGTGAATGATTTCTCCAAAGCACTTTCACCAGGGGATGGTCTTCGTTCGCAACTTCTGATCCTTTCGGTCTACAATTTGCAATGGTTCCTCAATGTAGGATAAATCCTTGCCAATAGCCAAAGATCCGTAGTCAATCACGTGCGCTGGATCATGGACGTACTTTCGAAGCACTGATATATAAAACACATCATATACGCCCGTCAGATTAGGTGGTAACGCCAACCTATAGGCTACCTCCCCGATCTTTTTCAAAATCTCAAAAGGGCTAATGAACCGTGGCTTCAATTTCCCCTTCACTCCAAACTGGGACGTGTCCTTGGATGGTGAGACCTTCAGAAACACAAGATCTCCTACCTCAAAACTCAATTCTATCATTCGCCTATCCGCATAGCTTTTCTGTCAGCTCTGAGCAACCTTTAAATTATCATGAATCACCTTAATCTTCTCTGTTGTTTCTTTCACAATCTCCGAGCCCAAAATCCTTTTGTCTCCAGTCTCCTCCCAGTGAATCGGCGACCTACACTTTCTCCCATACAGCGCCTCAAAAGGTGCCATGCCAATGCTAGCTAGATAGCTGTTATTATAAGCGAATTCAGCTAGTGCCAAATAAGTATCCCAAGATTCTTTCATCTCCAAAACAGAGGCCCTCAACATGTCCTCAATGATCTGAATGGTACGCTCAGATTGGCCATCAGTCTAGGGGTGATACACAGTACTAAACTTCAACTCTGTCCCCAACTTCTTATACAAGCTCTCCCAAAACCTCAAGACAAAACGTGGATCTCTATCAGACACAATCGAGGCAGGAACTCCATGAAGCCTCATGATCTCATTTACATACAATTGACCCAACCTATCACGCGAATAGGTTGTCCTGATCACCAAGAAGTGGGCTGATTTTGTCAGCCGATCAACTATAACTCATACGGTGTCATGATTCCTAGGAGTTCTCGGCAAACCCGATACAAAGTCCATAGCAATGTCCTCCCATTTTTAACTCAGGATTGGCATTGGCTGTAACAGTACAGAAGGCTTTCTCCTTTCAGCCTTCAGTTGCTGACACACCAGGCATTTCTCCACGTATGCCATGATATCTCTCTTCATATTTCTCTACCAAAAGGTTTTCTTCAAATCTTGATACATTTTATTTGTCCTCGGGTGGATCGTATACTGAAACCGGTGAGCCTCCTTCAAAATCTTCTCCTTCAACCCTTTATCATCCGGTACACATAATCGATCTCTAAACCTTAACACACCATCTGTCCGAACGTTAAAATCAGCTCGAAACTCTTTACTCAAATCACTAACAATATCCATGAGGAACGGATCATTCACCCGCTTCTCTTTAACTTCACTAACTACCTCCGGTTGAATATGAAAGTACGACAGGAGCATTCTATCACCTTTAGTATAACGTTGGATATTACACTACTTCAGATAATCCAACATCTCCATCTGTTTGACCTGCAGGTGCACCACATAACCCGATTGGCGACTCAATGCGTCCGCAACTGTGTTGGCCTTCCCTGGCTTATACTGTATCTCCAGTCATAGTCTTTCAAAAAAATCGAGCCATCTCCTTTGCCTCATATTGAGTTCCTTTTGCGAAAACAAGTACTTCAAACTTTTGTGGTCTGAGTACACAAGGAACCTCTCACCATATAATGTCTCCAAATTTTCAATGTAAAGACTACAGCAGCAAGCTCGAGGTCATGAGTAGGGTAATTTTTCTCATGCACTTTCAATTGCCTAGATCCATATGCCACGACCTTACCGTGCTGCATCAACACACATCCTAGACCCACTTTAGAGTTGTCGCAGTACACCTCAAAGCCTCTTGAACCCTCCGGAATGATCAGCACTGGAGCTGTAGTCAAATGATCCTTTAGCTCCTAGAAGCTCAGATCACACTCCTCTGTCTACACAAACTTAGCCTCTTCCTTCAGCAACCGAGTCAGAGGCATAGCAATCTGCGAGAAATTCTCTACAAAATACCTGTAATATCCTGCCTTGCCTAGAAAGCTCCTAACCTCAATCACAGAAGTTGGTCTACTCCAATTTGTAACAGCCTCTACTTTCCTGGGATCCACAAAAATGCCACCATCAGAAACCACATGGCCCAAAAACATCATCTTCTTAAGCCAGAACTCACACTTACTCAGCTTGACATATAATTTTTCCTCGCGGAGCACTTAAAGTACCTTCCTCAAATAAATTTTGTGCTCCTCATGATCCTTTGAATAAATTAAGATATCATCAATGAATACCACCACAAATTTATCCAAGTATAGCCTAAAAACCCTATTCATCAAATCCATAAAAGCAGCTGGAGTATTTGTAAGGCCGAAAGGCATAACAATAAACTCATAGTGGCCATAACGTGTCTGAAAAGCTGTTTTAGCCACATCCTCCGACTTGATCCTCAATTGGTAATAACCGGACCTCAAATCAATCTTTGAAAACACTTGAGATCCTTCCAACTGATCAAATAAATCATCAATGCACGGTAGAGGATATTTATTTTAATCTTGATCTTATTCAACTCACGATAGTCAACACACAACCTCAAAGACCCATCTTTCCTCCTCATAAACAACACTGGTGCACCCCAAGGAGATACACTCGTCTGATAAAGCCCTTGCTCAATAACTCCTGCAATTACAACTTCAACTCCTTCAATTCAGCCGAAGCCATGCGATAGGGGGATTTAGAAACTGGACTAACACCAAGAACAACAACAATCTCAAACTCAATTTCTCGGTGTGGAGGAAATCCAGGTAACTCCTCTGAAAATACATCCTCAAAGTCACAAACAACAAGGATGTCCTTAGCTGGCACACTATGACTCCCAGTAGTGTAGGCATATGCCAAGTAAGCTATGCATCCACTTCTCATCAAAAAATGCTTAGCATATAATGCAGAGATCAACACAGGCACCCCCTTTTTCTTAATGTCCTGAAAGAAAAAGGGCTCCATTTCGAGAATATTAAAACAAACCCGCTTTAAAAAACAGTCAATACTAGCATGGTATTTAGCCAGCCAGTCCATCCCGTAGCACTTGCTGGAACTTCTTCGCTTTCCTCTACTCATCCACTACATAGAAGGGTGCAAAATGGAACAGCTCAGTGAACTTGGAATCATACTCCTTGACCGTCATGTTCCCTTGTCTCAATCTCAAAAATTTTTGCTCCTTCTGATCTCGGAGACTGGATGGGAAGTACTTTTCCAGAAATGCATCCTCAAATATCTCCTAGGTAATGGCTTCATTAGGCACTCCCATCGCCTTTTTCTGAATATCCCACCAACTATCAGCTTTACCTTCCAGTTTGTACGCCGCAAAGGTGACCTTTTCTCGATCGGTACAGCCATGCACAGCAAATATCTTCTTCATCATTTTTAACCACGCGTTTGCTTCAGCCGGATCAGGCTTTCCTAGGAAGCCTGGTGCTCATTCAGTTATGAATCTATCATAAGTCGTAGAACCAAGAAGTGTCGAAGCTGGCTCGGGTGCAAAAATCGAAGCCATATGCTTTTTCTCGATAGATTCTACTACATTGGTCATCCTCTCCAATAAGTTACCTCTCTATCATAGGGCGTGCTAGCGCCACCGCGGTCATTCCTTTTACCTCTTCTACTTGCCATCCAATAATCAAGGCAAACACAAGGCTATAAGGACAAGGATCCAATGAAACGAGAAAGAAATATTCAACAGTTTTAAAAAATTTCTAACCTAACCTAAGAACCAATCTCTTAATATTATTGTCTTAACTTTCTCTACTTATTCCTATAGGAATTCTAGTTAGAGATCCAAACTTATACTTCTACTTTTCAATCGATTAATTCCTAAGGCATCTCAATTCTCTGATACCAAATGTGACGGAACTGATTTTTTTTTTCTCAAAAGCTTCCGTCAAGACAAGAATAGGTCTAACTTACAAACACACAACTAACAATTATCCACAATTTTTCCTACAGCATTCATACACAAGATCACATGTGCCAACCATGGCACAATTCTATAAAAATATTAGCTACACTAACAATTCAATAATCGAGATGTCGTCTAAAACTTGTACAGTATATTCAAAAGTTTAGAACGGAAGCTAAACTATTAACCTATAAAAGCATAGGTTTTTTTTTCTATCAGATACATCATAAGCATTCTATACAAAACCTACATGTGCATGAATATCCATAATATAAGATCAGTATACAAAATCACATGATCAGACAAGTCTTTACGTCAACTGCTCTCCCAAAATAGCTCCAAATGCCTCAAATCCTCAAAAATCTTCAAAAATTTCTCTTAATTACTCTTTCTCGTCAGGCACTAACTCTACTGTCTCATCTGGAGGGAAAAAAAATAAAACAGTGAGCTGGGACCCAACAAAGTACATGCATATAACGGTAAAATAATGATGCAGAACGGTCATATAAAACATAATCTATAAAACAAAGAAGGCATACTTTAACGATATTAAACCTCATAATTAGAAATCAGTAATCGGTAAACTGTAAATGGTAAACTGTAAACAGTAACTGTAATAGGTACGCTATAAACTGTAAACGGTAAACTATAATCTGTAAACTGTAATATATCATAACGGTAACAGACCCTGCCAGTATACCCTACTAGCTGAGGGGGAGAATAATTGAGGATAGATTGTGTTCACTCCACACAATCCAAGGCCTATCACTGTAACATGTATATCCCATCCCGAGGGATCTCTATACTGTATGCCACCCGAAGGCAGGCCTGTAACTGTGATTCCTCTTCACTTTAACACCCCGAGGAATGGGCGGACCACAAATAACTCCATGGACAGAGTTATCCTCGATTACCACCGTAAAGTCCTAAGGTATGCTGGAAAACCTATCTGAACTATAGTCAGTCTCGGGTCCTAAATAACGGTATCAGAAATAACCTCTTTATTGAAGACTTCCTTTTATAATCATGGTTTCACAATTTACTATCAGTTAACTTCAGAACACACGGTAACGATCTAAAATCTCATTCAGTTTTGCTTCAACGGTGCATAAAATTTTCATCGGTACAAATCCATACAAATTTTCAGAAACAAATTATACAAGGAGCTTCTTTTCAATATCAATTAACTTTTATATAACAAGAACTACAGTTAAAAATTATCAAAACCCCTTCATTTTTATACTTAAGGCTTTGCTAAAATTTTCGAACTCAAATCAATCTCTAAACATGTGCTTATTCATGAAATTAATGCCATAAATTCATACACATACATTAAAACATGCAATTTAACCAAAAGTTTTCAATATTTTTGAGTTAGGGTTTCACACATACTTTTGGAATCAAATCGAACACTATTTACATGCATGTACATGAATTCAAAGCCAAAACTTGCAATAAACATGGGTAAACCCAAAATCTAACCGAACAATCGAAGTAAACATACTTCATTTACTTTAAACATGCATCAACATCATTTTAGAGCATCTTTATAAACTTTAAAGTAAGAGAAAATGGTAAAAACGAAAAATAACGTCTGAAGTACACTTGTCTTGGCCCGATCTACCGTTATTTTTACCGGGAGTGGATTGGAACAAGTGATTTCCCTTTCTCCTCTTCTCTTCTTCCTCTTCTTCCTCTCCTTCGTGCGTGGTCTGCTCTCTCTCTCTCTCCCTTTTCCTTTTTTCCCTTCATTTTATAACAAAAACGAAGTCAGGACGCGAAAAAAGTCGAGGCCGCGCTCGAGCGCGTCTCGAGTGCGCGGCAAAAGTTGAGGCCACGCTTGAGCGCTTCTCGAGCGCGCGGCGAGCGCGCGGCGAGCGCGCGGCGAGCGGCCTACATTCTGCTAAACGCGCTCGAGAGCCTAGCGGGCACGCGGCGAGAGGGCTACATTCTGCCAAACGTGCTTGAGCGCCGAGTGGGCGTGCGACGAGCAGGGCAGCTACTGGATTTCGCGCTCGTTGCAGCGTCTCGGGCGCACAGCAGGCACCATACGGCTGCTTGTTGAACTCGGATATATTTTTTTCAACTCTTTACTTTCAACCATTATTTTTCACTATATGTTTGGCCTCTTAATGATGCTCATCGTTATAATTACTTCCAATTTTCACGTTTTTCGGTTCCGGGGCCTCACACCAAAATCCTAAATATTGCCCCAGATTACGATCTCTCCAAGAATGGTAACTTCCAACACAGCATATCTCCCGTAATATCAACCCCAATATTTGTCGTATACAGCATCTTCCTAGGGAAGAAATCCCCTTCGACTGATCACAATTGCCTAAATCGGCGTATGCCAGCTAACCGAATTTTTACGAGGTCGCTCGCAACCAGTCTTGCTAACCAAGTAATGCTGAGCTGGCCTAGATACTATAAAAAGCTCTTATGACATACTCCAACGGCATGCTCATATTGATGCCTACATTGACACTGGTACCAATCCTCGAATGCTACTTCCAAAGATCTCTTAAGCGACTGCATTCTATTCACAAAGCCTTGGGAGAATTCCCTCGCCATTCTTGTCGCTAGACATCAAGGCTGCACCAACGAGCGCATCACCACAAAAGCCACTCCACATCGAGCGCAACTTCCGAATTAGATTCAAAAAAGCCCCCCTCCTTGCATTATCATTCATATATTTTTATTCTCATGTCTTTCATTTCCTAAAGAAGATTATTGATTTGAGCTTCGAAGAACATACTAATGATGAGTCCCACCAATCGTCTAATCTCTTGCTTTTGAGTTATAGTGTGTAGGATCCAGGCTGAGGAGTACGGGGATCGAACCCATTTTAGTTTGACCCGAAGACCTAGCGGCACCTTAACCCATCAGCAATCCGGATCCAATACGCATCAATCATCATTTTATTCTATTCCCAATAATCAATACAAAGCCTCATGAAGCCATCCTTCTTCTGAACAACTGGGATAGGAGCTCCCCCAAGGTGAAATATTAGGGCAAATAAAACCCAAATCAATAAGCTCTTGTAGCCAAGTTTTAACTCCTTTAGCTTGGCTAGCACCATTCAGTAAGTGGCCTTAGAAATAGTTGCCATTCTCAAAACTAACTCAACAGAATAGTTGATCTTTCACTCTAATGCAAGTTTTGGCAACTCTTTAGGAAAAATGGCTATGAATTCCAAAATAGCTAGAATATCCTCAATCCCAGACTCCTTTATCTCCACTATCGAAACAAAAGCCAGGAATTCTCTACAACCACTCTGTGACAAGAGCCTAGCTTGCTATGCTGACACCACCAAGAAGGTACCCCTGGTACTTATGCCTCAGAACTTGAAAGGTGGATGCTCGGACATCACAAAATATATAATATTCTCAGCACAGTCAATATTGGTATTACAAACAGTCAACTAGTCTATGTCAAAGATGATATCAAACTCCAGTGTATCAAGAGAGATTAGGTCTACAAGTAGACAATGATCGCCAACTCAAGCAACACAGCTAGTATACATAGCATCAATAATCATAGTCTCACAAACCGGAGTGGTTACCATAATCATGAAGTCCAGTAATCTCAAAACAACCTCCAAATATGGCATAAAGCAAGATGACACAAAAGAATGTATCACACCCAAATTAAATAAAATACGAGTGAGGTGATAAGAAATATGAATGATATCTTGCACCAATGTGGGGGAATCATGAGCCTCTTGCTCGGTAATTACATAAATAAGCCCCAACACATGAGGTTACTTTTGATTAGACTAAACTATTGCCCTAATCTTCAACACATGGAAGTCCTTTGCAAAATATCATGATTTTTCACAATTAAAAGAAAAATCCTGGCACGGCCAGCCTTGATGATGGTGTTGCTACTGAAGAAGCCAAAAAAGTGACTGCGTTCATCCTGTTGCCAAGACCTTATCCTGCAATTGTAAACCAGTAACTACATCCATCCAACTCTACTAGCCAAGTATATACTACGAGATAACCAATGCTAATAAGTTGACATGCGTCCAAGACTAGTCTCTCAAAAATTTGCCACCACTAGTGAACAAATGTCTTGTATATTAGTAATCCTCGATGCCCACCTTAGGTGTAGAAAAATGCTATGTCTTGCTTCTTCTGGCCCACATTGAACATAAGTCTCTAACGGGATCCTCAATGCCTACCATGGGTATAGAAACATCATCTGACTCAAAATTTTCATCATATCACAATGGTTCTCAAAGGTAAAGAAGAAGAACACATTCGCATTAGTTAACACCTTTTTTGGTCCCAATTTTGCCCAAAGCCTTCTAAAAGTAGATTTCACCCAAGGAAAAGCCACTTTCTTCTCAATCAAGTAGCTGACACTAGTATTCTCCCAACTTCCCGCCCCAACTTGTCATATTTTTTATCTAAAATTTAAATTTTTACTTATTATCATAATCCTTAATCTTTTAGAAAATCATACTCTAATTTTTGGATTAAAAATCAATTTTTTATTTTGATCGGCTTCAACTTAAAACGAATATTGAGACGCAAACCTACATTAAATACTATTAAATGATTCAAAATAATAATAGTTTAATCAATTAGAATATCCAAAAATCAAGCTCGAAAGTGGCTTCAAAACTCGATAATTGTTATCTCAACCAAATAAGATCTCAAAATCACAATATCCGATACTACTTTCAACATTATCCTAAATTCAATAATATTCATGGCCAATGGCCATATACAACAACAATCCGAAAAACTTAATAACAATTGTCTATCACTAAATATTTAAATTATATTATAAAATTCTAAACATCCTAAAACTATTATCCCAAATGCATTTTTTCGATCCAAACTTCTTGCAAGTTAAATTCAAGTCTGCTAATCTGAAAAGCTAATAAAGAAGGGAATAAGATTGGTTCTAACGGTCAATAAAGAAATAAATGTTTCATATGTGTATACATATAACGAAAAATAGTAAGGACAATGCTATGATTAAAATTCTAAAATAACGATGATATTAATTTCTGATACAACATGCAAAATTCGTATACTAATAACCAAACATATCCAAAATTTGTATAAATGTAAAATTGTGCCCAAATCATATAATACTTATGAAAATATGATATATACAAAAATCATATTAGCATAAAATAGACCGAGAATTAGCAATGACTTCACCAACAAATAATAAATATCAAATTTCGAGTTATGATTATTTTTACATAATTAAAAACCATACGTCACTATTCGCAACTCAAGGTTGGACCGATTACATATCATTTCTCATAATAGGGATCAAATGTTACTTTTTTAACCCGTGAATATTAGGTTTGATATTCAATCTACTAATAATACTAAGGACATATCCTAACATAATCCATCAATTATGTATCATGGTCATTATTTATTCAGAATCAAAAATTTTACACAAATATATATTTATTTTTTTCATGATAGGAAAACTAATTTCTTTCATCAAAATTAAAGAAAAATTTTCATCGCTTTTACCTTTAAGTATGTGATATGCAATAATAAGTATTGACATGCATGAACTTAATATATAAATTAGAAACATGCGTAAAGTTAGATCTGCAAAAATTATAGAAGGTCACCATAGTTATATAATTTTATTAGTTTTTTTACAAATAGAAAACATACAAAAACATATACAGAGAAATTCTTAATATGCAGAAGCATAATTGTGAAATCTAACATACAAGAATATTTATACAAAAATTTTAAAATTAAAAACGATTTACGAAAATTCAAGATGTGAACTTTGTAAAATTTTATAAAATAGGGATAAATTTACATGCAAACAAAATATAACCAATATAAGCACCAAACTAGCACATGATGAACATTGGAATAAGAAATACTTAAAAAATTACAGAAAAAATTAGCAACAAAGAAAAAACAATTTCAATACATTTACTTTTACTTAATTTTTACCAAAGGATTGCTTAATTTTTTCTCAAATTCATCTTTTTCTTCTTTTTCTCTCTCTCTTTTTCTCTTCCCTTTCTCTCATCTCTCAAATCTCAACTAAAAATGTGCCAAAATCAATCAAATGGTCCATTTATAGAATAATTGATGCATGTATACCGATCAAACACAATCATACACTGAGGCAAACTCCGTATTGACACTAGCACCCATCATGCCCCAATATTATAATTCAAAAACACACATGTACAGTTAGAGTGCATCTCAAGCGTTGACATTCTGTCCATAACACACTCATACATCGTCAGATGCACATCACGCATCACATGACCCAACTTACCTCGATTGAATATTTAATTTTTTAACCCAAAATCTCAATTAATCTCAAAAATTTATCAATTATATTAAGATTAGGATCATTAAAATAATTTCAAAATTTATGTCTTATACAACTGGCCAACTTCTGGAGGTGGTTTGACCACAATCCTACCACCTTGTACCACTGGAGGGAAGAACGACAGGGGTGTAGAATTAAGGTGTAGAATTAAAGTCGGATCTCGACTTGACAACCAATGTCATAGGGCAAACTACACGCACTTTTTGCACAGCGTCAACAGCCACATTTTGAGGAGCAAAATTTCAGATAGGTAAATCAGATGAGGAGCTCACCAGGGTAACGGCCTTCATCATCTCCAACAATGGTGGAGCAAGAGGAGAGGGAGAACATACCATAGGGGAGACGAAGGCCATAGACAACTCTAGCCTCTGAATGGTGGAGATACTCTTCTTAATCGATTCCATAAGTAAGCCATCAAGGCTTACCACACCGTCTTGAGAAGAATCGCGAACGGGAGAGGGTGTTTTCCAGATGAGATTGAAAGAGATCTTGATTCGGAGGGTGCCAGAGATACCAGCATCCCAAGGAAAGGGGGGGGGGGGAGCACTACAAAAGGGCCACGCCCTTGAGGGTGCAGCCATCGCTTATTTTTCATTTTACTAGATAAAGCAGATCCAACGTATCATTAAACACAAGTAACAGAAGCGGGAACCATGCTTCTTTTAGAGAGAGAGAAATTGTGTGATAAGGGAAGATAATTTTTGGTATTAATCACTCTCATTTTTATCTATGTAAAATACCAAGGTAACAGCAGACACGGATAATCGTAGCAGAAACAAAAGCTGCATAGAGAGACAAATGGGGAGCGTATAAAGCAAGAATAAAGGGCAACTGTCGGAGGTTGTTGCTCTCATTTTATTTATTTAGTTATTTTAATGCAAAAGACCCAACGTGGTATTAAAAATGGGGCAATTGCATAAAATGGCACTGCTCGGAGACAAGGGACATGAGAAATTGTGTGACAAGAGTAAATAAAGTCAGGCGCCCCTATTGCTATGTACTCCCATTTGTTTTATTTGCATGCGTTTGAAATTCTGAATGGATCGAATGTGGCAAACAACGGAGGCGGACAAACTGCAATAAAAATGCTGATTTCATGAATTCGTTACTCTCTCGGAAATCACAGCCACATAACACATTGGCGTGCAAATGCGACCTGACTTCATTTATTTTTAAGGGCAAACAGCAAACTCACATTTATTCGATCATGGGGTAGTTTGCACACATTGCTATCAACATTTCTACCTTCACCCCAACCACAGGACCTTTTTACACAAAAATAAAAAACTCAACAAAATAATTGTAGCCTACCTTTACTAGGACGTTTATCAGGAAAACAAATTTCTCCAGAATAATTCAGGGGACATAAAAAGAAAGGCAGCTTGGGAATCCCTCGGTGACACACATCATTTGGTTCTACTTTCTCCTTTTCCCTCCAAGAAACAGGCTGCCTGACGCAGATAGATTCCAAAAGTAGAAGTAAATTAAGTCTCTTTAGGCATAGTTTGAGACATATTCATTAACAGTCACTTAGGCAAATGTATAAATTCTTTCAACAGGGAGTCAACAAAGAAAGCCGGGATGACTTTTTGGGACGGTAATCTGAGCAAACTGATAATCCTTTGTTAGGCTTCTCACTAATTTTCTTAGTGTGGGGGTTCGGACTACTGACATCTTGCCCATACTAAGCCAATAATTATTCACAATTATCACTTGTTTGGAGAAACCGAACCTCTTGACAGCATCAGCAACCTTTTTTTTCAGATTGAATCACATGGACAATAAACACACACAATCAAGTATACAAATTGCACAATCAATTTTACATAAAAAAAGCTTCTCAACGAAGAAAAAATAACAAGACACTACATCCAAACAATATCTCTAGTATTATGAGATTTGGTTAGAAATAACCCTTTATCAAACTAGCACTTTTACAATAACAACACATGCAAACCCCAAACACACATTAATTAATAACACTTCAAGTACACAAACCCCAACAACCGACCAAGAGAAAAT
>JAODPA010077778.1:0-27720 GCA_025585075.1 Nepenthes mirabilis | reverse complement strand
ACACAAAACTTATTTATATGTTTTTAGTGACATTAATTATTTCAAAATATAAGAAACAAACCTGTTGATATATTGACATATTTTGTAATTAAAAATACTAATTGCCTAAAAGATTTTTAAACTTTAATAAAAAAAAAAACTCACAATGAATACAAGCGTATACCACACAAAAGCATAATTTGTCCGGTGTTTTCACACTTAATACACGCCAATATTACACATGAACGCATCCTATCCAAATTACTCGCGCTCAATTTATGTCTATTTTGCATATTTGTGTGATTAGTCCAAAATACTCACACTTGATGTCCTACTCCACACATGAACTCATTCTGTTTAAAATACCTACGTCTAATATGCGAAATTCTTGATTATATTCCTATACAAAATAATTTTTAAAACTCAAATTTATGAATTAATTCAAATTAACACATAATACAATTGAAAAAAAAATTACATTTTAATTATGTGTTGCATCAAGAGGGCTTCTTTCTGTGGTATTTATTGACATTTGGTTGAGGTTTGATGCGTCATGGATCCAAATTTCGAACAGATTCGGGTCAAATTATTCGTTTGAATTCAACTCCGTCTATCGAGTTTGGATCCTATACACCGCAATTACGAGCAAGAGTTCAGATAACGGCGGAGGGTTATCCCACCGTAAATATTTCGACGCTCAAATTAACAAATAGCCTACTAATTAATGAAGATGAAAGGTAAAGAATGCAAAGGAATGCAGATGGTGTTTGAGATTGGTGAGTGCTCTCGAAGACAGAGGTTTTGTTAGCTTATGAGGAGTGTTGACTCTGAACACTGTGTTCACTGAGAACGTAGTAGCTAAGAGAGAGAGAGAGCGTTTGCAATCAGAAGCGTGAGAGCTTTTCTGTAGAAAGCTTTTGTGAGCAAGTGAATGCGAGGAACGAAGCATGCCTTGGAGTGTGATTTCCATGGCCTTTTATAGGCGCTGCTTTGGGCTGCCTTCATTATACAAAAGGGTTTAATTCCGGCGCTCTATTGAGATCACTACCTTTTCTAGTGTGAAACTTTTATGGCAATACCAATCGCTGGATTGATTGTTTTCCTTCTGTGTTATATAACCGATAGAGTTTTCAGTAGACAGGAAAATGATTATGACGTCTTCTTTTAGGGATGCGCGTTGAATCTGTTGATGATCGTTGTTACGAAGATTGCCTTTTGTGAATGGCATGAAATCAGAAGAGAATACCGTTGCTAGTCGAGAACGGTCACATGAACCAAACTGGGTTTGGCCTACTTGAGGTCTGGCCTGCAGACGATCAACTGGCCACACTTCCGGTCAATGGAAGCATTGACCATCTCGCATGGCTCCAGTTAATGAAAGTGTTAATCATCCTGAACCTAAGTGGACCGTCCTACTCTTAGGCTTCTCCTGACCCATTGGCCTTTCGACCGGTCAACAACAAGTGTTGACCATCCGGGCGCTAATTGGCCATTGTAGATTTGGGTCATTTCTCCTTCTCGAACCAACCCATTACTAGCGTACCCATTATCAGCCCCCATGCTGGTGGTCTGAGATTCCGGCCTCCAGCATGTTAAAGATGGGACGCGAGTAGCTAAGTTACCTACTTGAGAGGGTGTGGCGATAATTCTCGGTCTCTTGATTGTGTTGCATATAGCTGCTTGCCGTAAGGTGAAAATCCCAAAAGATTGGCGAAACGTTGACCGAATTTGTTGATCGAAGAACTGGATAAAGAAAACGTTGACCATTCAGGCCAAAATCCAAAAAACTAGTTAAAGGAAGTGCTGACTAAATTCGTTGACCATCCAAGCCAAAATCTGGAGAACTGATTGAAGGAAGCGTTGACCGAATTCGTTAACTGTCTGGTTCAAAATTCAGAGAATTTCTAAAGAAGTGTTGATCAAATTTGTTGACTGTCTAGGCCAAAATCCCGAGAACTTCTAAGGAAGTGGGAGTTTGAAATGACGCACCATTATGCCATTGGCCTGTCAGCTGAAAAGTTGGCCATGTGTCTGCATGCAGTGAATTTACGATCCCGGTAATTAATGCACCAGATGATCTGATTCGACTGCACCCATTCAGGAAGCGACATGTGTTAGTAATGATGGGTGCACGTTTACGAGATGATTCACTTTCTCCAATGTTCACGCTTCTTTAAGTGGTCCGTCCGTTTACTTTTCAAACTTCTCACTCTTATCTTCAACTTTCCAAAAATTTTTCTAAGTGTTGTGCCATCGTCTTTCTTACTTCCATTCCCATGGCTCCTTCTATAATAGAAATTGCATCTGTGCTCACCGTTGGTAAGATTAGAGAGTTATATGTGGAGTTTAACATTTCATAGAAGATCATTCCAGTAATACCCGGCGAGCTGGACAGAGCTTGTTTTCCTCATGAGGGTTGCATTACTATTTACGAGGCTCATCTGAGGAGTGGATTTCGTCTCCCAATTCCTCAAGAAATGCTTGACATCCTCACTGCTCTCCAGGTGCCTATCGCACAGCTTCATACTAATGTCGTGCGATATCTTTATTCTTTATATATTTTCATGTGCCATCACTCCCGTATGATGACGGTTGACGGCATCAGGGTAATATTTCACTTCACACAAAGTAGGGATTGGAATTCTCTGTCCCCTAGAGACCTTCCGATTAATGATGCCATTTACAACTCACTGAAGAATTGAAAGGATCGCTTCTTCTTCGTCCGCATTGGTAAGACGTGACCCTTATCTCGAGATTGGCCAAGGTTCTAAAGGCCTTCACTGGGACGCCAAAGAAGGCAAAGATTGCCGCTATGGCAAAGTTGTTGAAGTTTGTGAGGGAGAACCCTGATGACTTTATGAGAGACCACTTGGTTTCTCGAAAGGGAGCCAAGAGAACACGTTGGGGACCTCCATCTCTAGTCCAAAAGTTCAAGACTCCTTTGCCAAAGGCCTCGCAGAGGAAGAGGAAGGCCGGAGCTATGATTGTTGGGGACGTCGGCGTGCCTTCCCCTGACATTGCTCCTACCAGTCCAAAACAAAAGAAGGCTGCAATGGTGGAGCCTTGCAGGATTACATGGCCGTTGGGTGCCTTGCAGGAATGGGTGGTCGGTCAAGAGTCGAAGCTAAGTCGGCTTTGGAGGAGTCCAACGCCATGCTGCACGCCAGGGCAAGCGGCGCCGTCATTTTGGCGTAGCCTGCGTTGGTGAAGCTGGTGTCGGAGCCACAACATGTGCCGAAGGAACCGGCTTTTGAGCTGCCAGCTGAGATGATGGAGCTAGCTGGTGAGCCGCAAGTTGAGCTGCGGGGGCCATCTGCTAAGCCACCGGCTGAGCTGTTAGAGCCAGCTATTGAGCTGCCAGTTATGGAGCTACCGATTAAGTTGTAGGAGCCCATTTTGGAGCCACATATTGGGCCGGAGGAGCCAGCCATCGGAGAGCTTGTTGAAGCGGTGGACCTTATGACAGAGTTGTCGGAGGAGTCTACGGCGGAAGCCACTACTGTGCCTGTTTAGGAGATTGCTGTTTCCAATCCTCCGCTGCCAGAGCCTAGCTCTCGTAGCAGGCCAGTGAGGCCGGAGTATCGAATCTGCCAGGTAAACCTTCACAACTTTCCTTCTCCTTTTCCTCTCCGTTTACTTAACATTTTTTGCCTTTGCAGGAGGAGAAAGTTATCGGCGTCGTTAGCAGTGTGCTGCGCCAAAGGGACCTGGTGATCTCTGATCGTAACCGAAAGATTGTCTAGCTCAAGGAGGAGATGGGGCTGCTCAAGGCGGAACATTTGGATGACACGGCCGCCCTACAGACCGTGGTGTCGAGCCTAGAGGAGGAGAATGCAAGGTTGAAGGAAGAGAATGCCAAGCTGAGAGAGGAAGCTAATCAAGCGACGAGGTGCATCAATCAGCTCTCGGGACAGTTGACGTTATTGGAAAATGAGCTGGCAACTCGCATACGTCCCAATGAGGTCTCTGTGATGCTGTGGGCATGAGTCTGGGAAGGTGTCAACCTCAATTGTCGTATTATATGGCTGAATGACCCTAATTTTCCAGTCAAGTTTCTTGACCTCACAAATCGTTCTGCCCAACGTCATGAGAGCCTCGAGAGATAACCCCGGAGTGGTTAGGGACCATTGCTGCCTCCTCCTAGGAGCTCTGCTCCTCCATAGATTTTGTACTTCTATTTTTATTAAAAATGTTGTAATTATAAAGGCACTCAATCAATAAAACGATCATTTTACTGATATCCTTCGTCTTTGCCTTAGTAGCCATTTCTCAATTATTGTGATTGTGTTGTCCGGCCAACAGAGTGCATTGCAAGTTGGTCGTTCGCCTTTCTTGAGATGTTAGTGCCACTCTCTCATGGAACTAAATCCAGTAGAAGACATCAAGGTGGACCCTGTTGTCACGTCAAGCCTGCTCTTCACTCGTGAGAAGAGGCTTGGCGGCGCTGCCCAAGTGTGGACTTGGGTGGCCAGCTTTTAAACGGAGCACTTCTACTCCAATTAATCGTCACTGACTATCACACTACCTCCTGGAGTTGAAGGTCGTCATGTGTGCTATTTAAGCCCTTGAAGATTTTGACCGCGAACGGGCCACTTGGATGATTAAGGTTTAATTCGATCGCTTGTGGACCGCCTGAATGATCAGAGTTTAATTCGACCGTTAACAGTCCCCTAGATGACCAAGGCTAAGTTACAACTGCTTATAGGTCACCTGAATGATTAGGGTTTAATTCGACCATTAACAAGCCGCCTGGATGATTGGAGTTTAGTTACAACCGCTTCTGGGCTGCCTGGATGATTGGAGTTTAGTTACAACCGCTTATGAACTGCCTGGATAACCGAGGCCTAGATTATCGCGGTTTAGTTACGACCGCTTGTGAGCTGCCTGGATGACCAATATTTAGTTACGAGTGGATAAAAATCTGCCAAACTTAGAGGTTGTCTAGGTCGCTTTTATAACCCTACAAATTCACACACATGCATATGGAGTAGAAAAAGAAAGAATGAAATGACATGACACGATGGAAAAAACATTCTGATTTTAATAATATTAATATGTATGTTACAAGCACACACGTGGAAATTGGATGACCTACCTGTGCCTTTTACTGGAAGTAGAGCTTGAGGTGGATTGCGTCCCACATTAGAGGAACCAATTTGCGGTTCTAACCCGAAACTTGTATGCTCTGTTTCGCAAGATGGCAGAGACTAAAATCAAATTCGGGAAATGCTTATTTCGATTGGTAGTCTTGCTCATAGCCTCGATACTTCGCAAGACCATATCCCCAACTTCGAATCATCACGCTTTTACCTTTTTGATGTAATAGCGTGTAACTCGTTGTTGGTAGGCCACCGTCCTTAACTTGGCAGTATCACGGGCTTCTTCTAGTAAATCTAGGCATTTTCTGATTTTTTGGGAGTTGCCTTACGAGCCGAAGGACTCAACCCTAAGGTTTGGAAGCCCAATCTCAACCAGAATTACCGCTTCAGTTCCGTAGCAGAGATTGAATGGCGTCTTGTAAGTTTGTTCCTTTGGAGTCATCCAATAAGACCACAGGACGGAGGGTAACTCGTTAACCTAGAAGCCTCTAACGTCCAGCTTGGTCTTCAGATCGTAGAGTAGCGTGTCGTTAGTGACCTCCACCTGTCCGTTAGCTTATGGGTATACCATTGAAGTGTGGACCAGTTTGATACCTAGACTGATGCAATACTTGGTAAAATATTTTTCTGTGAATTGAATTCTGTTGTCAGTCACAATGACCTCGAGAATGCCAAATCTACTGACCATGCTCTGACGGATGAATTCTAAGACGTTGTATTCGATGATCTCGGCCAGCAGTGCAGCTTCTACCCATTTGGTGAAATAGTCAATAGCCACAATGATAAATTTTCTTTGCACCGTTGCAATAGAAAATTGGCCAAAGATATCGAGCTCCCATTGCACAAAAGGCCAAGGAGATTGGAAAGATCTTAACTCAGCGTGCGGTAAATGGTGAAGATTACTGTGGAGTTGTCAATTTTTACACTCCTTTACAAAGTCAAAGGCATTTTTATTTATCGTTGGCCAGTAATATTCCTGACGCATGATTTTGAATGTTAAGTTTTTACCGCTAATGTGTGATCCGCAGATCCCAATGTGGACTTGGCTCATGGCATAGTCTGCCTCCTCGGGAGTTAAGCACCTGAGGTATGATATTGAGTAGCAACGGCAATATAACCGTCCGTCGACCACGGTGTACCAGTAGGCCGTCTTCTTGATCGCTTGGCTTCGTCTACATTATCTGGCAGTGTTTCGTTCGCCAGGTACCTCTGCTAAGGCTTCATCCAACTTTTCGTGTCGGAGATCTACATTGCTTCTAATTCCTCCGTGGTGGGAGTGCTCAGGACCTCCAGTATATCCCTTAAGTATTGTTCTAGGATTTCAGCCACCACTGTCCTAGCGAATTGGTCGACCTTTCAGTTTTTAGTTCTGGGAACGTGGACAAAGTCCAACTTATCAAATCTCCGGATGACATCCTTCGCGTTAGCCAAGTATTTGGCTAAGTGAGGGTTCCACGCCTCGAAGCTCCCGTTTACATGGTTAACAACCAGTTCAGAATCGTTGTAAACAGTCAGTCGTCTGGCAGAGCATTCTTTTACTAGTCTTAGCCCAACTAGTAGGGTTTCGTATTCGGTAATATTATTGGTGGCCGAAAAGTCGAGTCTAAGGGAGTACTTCACCTCAAACCCATCTGGGCTCCTCAGGACCATTCCGGCACCGCTGTTGAGTCCGTAGACGATCCGTCTACATTGAGAACTCATTCCGGCTCTTTCTCGTGTAGTCCTGTGCCCTCAGTGGGCTGTTTATCAGGAATTGGAGTCGTGGTCTCGACAATGAAGTCAGCTAGAGCATATCCCTTAATGGCTGGCCTGGGTCGGAATTTAATATTAAACTCTCCCAATTCGATAACCGATTTTATCAGCTGTCCAGAAACATCGAGTTTCTGTAGAATATTCTTAAGAGGCTAGTTAGTCAAGACTACTATGCTATGAGCCTGGAAGTAAGGCTTTAATTTTCAGGCGGAGAAAACAAGTGCCAAGGCTAACTTTTCTACACGTTGGTAGCGTGTCTCTGCGTCGGTCAACATCCTGCTTACATAATAAACCGATCGCTGAGAATTGGAGTCTTGGCTTATGACGACAAAGCTGAAAGCTACCTCTGACGCTGCCAGGGAAAGGTATAACTCCCTCCTTCCTTGAGTGACGTCAGCAACAGCAGATTGGCCAAGTACTGCTTCAACTCGTCGAAGGTTGCTTGGCATTCTACAGCCCACTGGAATCCATTTGTTTTTATTCCCCTCAAAGCCTTGAAGAAAGGCTGGTACTTATCCGCTGACTTAGCCAAGAAGCGGGACAAAGGTGCCGGTCATCCGGTTAGCCTTTAGACATCCATGACACTCCGCGGCAGAGTCACGTCCATGAGGGCCTTGATCTTCTCCAGGTTTGCTTCGATCCCTCATTGTGAAATGATAAAACCCAAAAACTTATCCGAGGATACTTCAAAAATGCACTTTGAACGATTTAGCTCTATTTGATGCGCGTAGAGCACCTCGAAGGATTCAGCCAGATCATAAATATGGTCGTTGGTGGTCTTGCACTTAACGAGTATATCGTCGACGTACACCACCACATTACGACTGATCTGCTTTTCGAACATCTTGTTTACGAGCCACAGATAAGTGGCACCCGCATTCTTTAGACCAAAGGGTATCACCTTATAGCAATAGTTGTCTTGATCTGTCATGAACGAAATGCGCTCCTCGTCCTCTGGGCTTATTCGGATCTGGTTATAACTCAAGTACGCGTCCATGAAACTCAACAGCTCGTGTCCGGGTATTGGGTCCACCAATAGGTCGATCCTGGGTAAAGGGAAGTTATCTTTCGGGTAGGCTTTGTTAATGTCGGTAAAGTCGACGTATATTCGCCATTTTTCGTTATTTTTCTTTACCAAGATGACGTTGGAGAGTTAATTCGGATATTGAACTTTTCTGATAAATTCGACGTCCAACAGCTTTTTTACCCCCTCTCGAATGGCGATCAGCTTCTCCACGAAGTGATTCCTCCGTTTCTACCAAATGGTTTTGCGATCAGGATTGAGGTTCAATTTGTGGACCATTACTCCTGTTGAAATCTCAAGCATGTTAGCGGGTGTCCCCGCGAAGACGTCAGCATTCTATCATAAGAACGTGACCAGCTCGTCGCGCAGTGTCCCGATGAGTGAGCCTTCAATCTGTACACACCTCTCCGGGTCCTCCGAATTCAGTGGGATTAGATTGATTACTTCACCAGATTGTGTCTGTTGTAGGGTCACTTCATCTCGATGGTCAAACTCTCTTGTTGCCTTTATACTGCCACTTGGAGTGATTTAGGATATGTAGCATGTCCTCCCAGTGACTTGGTCGCCTAACACTTCACCAATATTGCATGCTGCTAGAAATTTCATCTTGAAGTGCGATATTGAAGTGACGTCTCCGAACACTGTTAGGCACCGGTGGCCTAGAATCACATTGTACACGGAGGATGGGTCATGATCAAGAAGGTGGGTGTATGACTTATCGGTCTTGGGTACGTGGCCAGGGTGACCTCTAGCTGGATTGTTCCTTGGACCGCCACTAGTTTGTTGTCAAGGCCATAGAGCGGGCCTTTGGCAAATTGCAATTGATTCCTTTTTAAGTCAAGTTTTAAAAAAGTATCAATGTAAAACAAATCACGGAAACTTCAATTATCAATGAAAACTCGTTTCAGTTGATAGTCGAGTTATCATCTGAAACGAGCGCGGAAACAACAAGAGGATCAGCATGGGGGAGATTACATGGCTCAGGTCATTACTGCTAAAGCTAATGACATTATCTTATGTGCGCTGTTTCTTCCGCCCAGCCTGTTGGTCCTCGCGATCCGCCGGGGTTTTGGCCGGTCGAGTTGTCACCATATTAACTACTTCGGTCGCAATCCAGTTCAATCATAGGGAAGGCTTCGGTCTTTGCCCGCATGAGGTATGAGAGCTTTGTCTAGGATTCTTAACGAACTTGGTGAGGTGGCCCATCCGGATGAACTCCTCGATCTCCCGCTGAAGCGTCTTGCAGTCTTCCGTGGAATGTCCGAGAGATCAATGGAAATCACAGTACTCAAGTGCATTTTCTCCTTTCGCTTTCTTAAGTGGTTTGGCCACTTAAGGAACTTTTTTCCACGGATCTATATGAGAATGTTAGAGGGCGTATCAGTCAGAGGCATCAGGTTAATCGGCCTGTAATCCCTTCACTACAACGCTCCGATCCTGTGCTGCTTCCGATGGGAGTGATCACTGCCGTTGTATTTCCTCTTTTCCACAGTTAGGAAAAAGTGAGACTGTTCGGTCCGCTCGGGGTGCTAAGCCTCGTTGGCCTCCTCCGCTGCGGCATAGGTCCTAGTGATAGATTCTGCCTCTCGAAAGGTTAGCGGATTCTTATGGGTCAAATGCCTGAGGAAGTTTCCATGGGTCAAGGGTGTGAGTCTAGGGATTCTTCTCACCTCTGCCAAGAAACAATCCAAGAACTTCTGCGGATTCTCTCCCTATTTCTGCTTGATTTGGGAGAGATGCCAATGCTACTTCTCTTGTCGGCGGCTAGAGGCGTATTACGCCAAGAAGAAATCAGAGAGCTCTCGGAAACTCCGGATCAAATCTAATGGGAGACGATAGAACCAAATGCGGTCGTCTCCCTTCAGTGTTCAACGTAAGAGGGAAGTAGTGACGCTTGGCTGCGTCCTCAAACCCTTGTAGACTTAGATAGGTGCAAAAATAATTAAGATAATCCATAGGATCAGCGCTCCAATTATAAAAGTCAAGAGTTGGCATCTTGAACTTGGCCGATATGGGAAGGTTCAAGATCTGCGCCGCGAAAGGAGATCTGTCCGAATCCATAGTGTATTCATCATCTTTAAGCACGCGTTTCAGGATCTTCTTTACCTGTGAATCTGTGGGGATGGCGTTACCAGTTCTTTTGAAGTTGAGATAGAATTTTAATTCTGTTCTTTCTTTGATGTGGCGAGTAGTTGACCGGCTACTACCACCAATGGATCTAGCTATCCTAGAGGCTCCCTCCTAAGCCCGAGAAGAGGCATCCACCAAAGAGTATTAGTGATTCCTCCATTCTGGACTCTCATCCGAAGTCCTGCTACCCAAACGTTCTTTAAGCCTTGATTGGCTCTGGGCATGCAAGGTTTTCGAAGCATGAGTGCCCGCCGACCTCTTGGTCTCCTTAGCCAATTTCTTCTTCTTCTGTCCTCCTCCTTTGGAGGCCAGAGTAGCAAATGCTGCAGGTAGAGCCCCCTACTGAGCATTCTCCTGGCAGACGCAAAGAATTTAGAGCATTCTATTCATGTTGCTCATTTTCTTCTCCGAGTTCTAGAAAAATGATGCTGGTACACCATTGACAACCCCGTTGACCTGGTTGCCAGCTGAGTAGTCTCGGTCAGGTGTGGTCGTGTCTCAAACGGGACCGCTAGCTTGCACTTTTGTGTTCATCATTCTGTTTGATGTGAGGTGAAACTGAAAGAGATCGTAGAAGAAAGTGGTTGGCCTTTTGTAAGCTTCCCACAGACAGTGCCAATGATGCGTCCTAGATCTAAATTTTGAATAAATTCAGATCAAATTATTCGCTTGAGTCCGGTTTCATCCACAGAGTTTGGATCCTGCATACCACAACTGTGAGCAAGAAGTCAGGTGACGGCGAAAGGTTGTCCCACCATAAATATTTCAACGCTTAATTCAACAAACAGCCTTCGAATTACTGAAGACAAAAGGTAAAGAATGCAAAGGAATGCATAGAGTGTTTGAAATTGGTGAGTGCTCTCGAGTAGAGAGGATTTGTTAGCTCGTGAGGAGCGCTGACTCTATGTACTGTATTCGTTGGAAACGTAGTGGCTAAGAGAGAGAGCATTTGCAGTTAGAAGCGTGAGAGCTTTTCTACAGAGAGCTTTTGTGAGCAAGTGACTGTGTGGAACGAATCGTGCCTTATAGTGTGGTCTCCATGGTCTTTTATAGGTGCAACTTTGGGCTGCCTTGTGTAGAATGGTTTATTCCCACGCTCTGTTGGGATCACTGCCTTTTCTGGTGTGGAATTTTTATGGCAATAACGGTCACTGGATTAATTGATTTCTTTTTATATTTTGTAACCGTTAGGATTTTCAACAGACAGGGAAAGGATCCTAGCATCTTCTTTAGGGATACACGTTGAATCTACTAATGACCGTTATAGTGAATATTACCTTTTGTGAAGGGCGCAAAATCAGGGGAGAAAATCGTTGCTAGTCAAGGACGGTCGTGTGGACCAAATGAGGCTTAGCCCACTTGAGAACTGGCCTACAGACGGTCAATTGGCCACGTTTCCGTTCAACGGAAACATTGACCGTCTCGCATGGCTCTAGTCAATGGAAGTGTTGACCGTCCTAGACCTAAGTGGGCCGTCCTATTCTTGGGTTTCTCCTAACCCATTGGCCTTTCAACCGATTAATGGCAAGCATTGACCGTCCAGACGTTAATGGGTTGTTGTGAATTTAGGTCATTCCTTTTTCTAAAGCCAGCCCATTACTGACATACCTATTAAGGTTGTTCCCAAGATAAGGTTTCACGTTGATACCGTGGCATCGGTGGTGGAGTTGATTGCACTTCCTCACTATCAACATCCTCATTATCAACATCACCGTTATCAACATCGGTATTGATATTATTATTTCTTATTTATCTGCTACTGAATCTCATTGTGCATAGATTACAAATTAGCCTTCTTCTTCCTACCCACTTGAGTTTGCAATACGTACAAGGATTTTACTAATTGAAAAAATAGGGTTCAATAGTGAGAACTATCTAAATATTGGTGTTCTTCCATTGCCCCGTGAATTTTGGACCCAATTTCTCTCGTTGTCATGTTCTCGAAGAACATAAGTTATTGCCATTCAACAAAACTGTCTACTAAATAATTCTCAGCTCGATCAGCCTAATAAACTATTAATATTAGTTAAATAATAATGTAAATTAGTGTAACTAAATTACAAATAATCTTTTTTTTTCTTTCCTCTAACTCTATTAGTGCACCCATAAAACTAGTTTATCAACTAGTGCAAACGATATCATTTTATATCAGCAACATAGTATGATAAGTCATATAGACAATTTGTTCGTAGGATGAATCCGACATAAATATACTATAGGGTATGTAGTCTAATCACGATCTGACAATATCTTATAAATGATATCATCACAATCATGATAAATTAGAATGAGTCATGGTGGTTAAAATCATCAAAGCAAGCAATTAGACTAATCCCACTCAGTGATGTAAAAACATATCATTAGTACCATCAAAGAAAACACACCACGTGTGATATAGACAAGTCAACTTTTTTAAATATTTTTACCCTAACATATGTAGAAATGTAAAACTTTTAAAAGAAACACTGTTTACAATAAAAACTAAGTATAAGAGTATTAAATATCTCTATGACAGTCATTTCCACAAACTCACCCCAAACCTTGTCCATTGAGCTATTCAAGACTAACCACCCTCTCGATTACACACCACTCATTGGATTCACCTCACTTTACTTAAATTACTTACTCTCTAACTTATTGAGCCTAATTTGCTTCCCTAACTTGTCCCCAAATTGCCACCTTATTAATCAATGGCCGTAACTATTTTTCCATTTTCTATTATACACTTTGTCCATTGTGCTATCCAATACTAACCACCCCCTCGATTATATACTATTCATTGGTTTCACCTCACTTTACTTAAATTACTTACTCTTTAACTTCTTAAACCTAATTTGCTTCCCTTACTTGTCCCCAAATTGCCACCTTATTAATCAATGGCCATAACTATCTTTCCATCCTCTATTACATACGGCTATAATTCACCTTTTAAATTATTCCGCATAAATATTTTTTATTTAAAATATTTTAAAATCTCCCACATTCTTCATACTCAAAAGCATTCCAAAATAAATACATAGCTCCCTTTTTTTCTATAATTCTCTAAACTATTTGAGAACTTTTTAAAATCCACCCTCGATAAGCATCTTTATACACAAATCACAAATGCAACCGTCCTCTATCTGCATATAGCATCTACATGGTGCATAGCCTCTGCACTCTTAACGACCCGTGACAAAGCACCACACAACCATGTCGATTTGTGGTCAAGACAAACTGCCAAAAATATTCTAGTTCAGGATACTGATCGTCGCCTAAATAAGGAAAAAAAATAATTGTAACTACTTTTACCTTGCTGTAGCCTTGTACATCCAGGGCCTATCAATGTCCCTGCAGCAAACACATTCATTCCCCAGTCCAAGCCTTCACTGTCGCTCACTGTTACGAGCCTTATCACTCCGAGCCCAATAGCACAGCCGGTGGAGGATGAGTCCACTGATCTAGAAGCCACCACCGCTGATTCACCTCTCTCAGTCAAATCTCGTCGCAGCTCCCGCCAAATCCGACTTTCCTCCAAATTTAGGAATTTTTATTACTATTGCACTGCTGCTGTTAATACACATACATGCAGAATTCTTTTTTTTTTCTTTTGTTTTGGTTAGTTTATTTTCTACTTTATACGTGATTCGATTATTCACGTGTTTTGTTATTTACTTTGTTTTTCCTCCTACTGATTCCGATTCTGAGTCCCGTAAAATGGTATAGTTGTAGTACAGAAAGGTTAAGAAAGAATATTCTACTCTCTCCTATCTTAATCCTCTCCCCTCTCAGTCAGATTTCCTTCTCCCTGTTCCCTCGCTCAAACTCCTTCTGTGACGGAAAGTTTTTTTTTTTTTTTTTGCATTCTGCCAGCAACCTCCCGAAACTGATATCAAACTTTCGGTGGTCCGGTCTAGGCCGATCGTGCCTTCCAATCACAAGATCACAGATGTCATCTAGAACTCATACACTTTAGTCATCAAACATGTAGCGGAAGTCAATCTAATATCCTATTGAAGCATTTATATTCATTCCCATAAAATTCATTCTTGAATATATAGTCATAAGCGTCTAATTACAAAAGTTCATCAATTCTAATAGATCATCACATTAACTGCTTCTTTTGTGGCGGTCTTTCAAAAGGTATGTTTCTGAATTCTTACAATCCTTCAGATAGGCTCTAGTCACTCCGTCTCGTCAGACATGAGTTCTAAAATTTTATCTGAAGGGGGGAGAAAACAGAAAACAGTGAACCGAAACTCAACAAGGTACATACAAATTTTTCATAAAATGTTTGTGCTGTCAATAGTTACAGATACATACACAAGATATCATTCGGCCAGAATCTTGTAGAACACTAAAACAGTCAGTGCAAGTAATCATGCAATATAAATATCATATGGTAATAATTGGCCGGATTATACAAAAGTCGATTAGAAAGTCGAAACAATTAATATTATAACATAAAATAAGGCCGGTTACAGTATAGAAATCTTTTTTTATTTATTGGTAAGGTTTCTGCTTAGTGGAAGAGGACTTTAATCAAGGATAGATTGCGCACATCTCCTCACAATCACGGCAATACCTCCTTGTACAAAGCCTCGAGGATGGCTCTCACTTCCTCCTTGTACAAAATCTCGAAGACGGCTATCACTACCTCATTGTACAAAACCCCGATGACAGCTCTTACTTTCGTTATCTTTGATTATCACCATAAAGTCCTAAGGTATACTGGAGAACCTTATCTCCCAATGCTAAAGTCCGAACTTATTTCTCTTAACATAAGGCCAGTTCATATCTTCTTCTTTCTTATTCCGGACAGCCATACCACAAGCCGGTTTCAAACTTTCATTACAAATGCCGATTTCAAATTAATATACAAGGTTGGTTTCAAACTGATATACAAGGCCGGTTTCAATTATAGATTCCAGTCCGTATTTCATGCGTTACTTCACATTACAAATGCCGGTTTCAAAATCTCATGCAAAGATGGTTTTAATATTTCATGTTTCGCTTCACAGCCGGTTTCAAAGTTACTTTTATAAATGCCGGTTTCAAATTATGCAAGGCCGGTTTTAATATTTACTTAAGCTAGTTTCAAATTATATTATAAAGCCGATTTCAATTATTTTACAATCAAGGCCGGTTTCAAATTCTGGTAATGCAAGTGACATACAAGCCAGTCTACTTTTTTATTTTTATGTACTCCAATTTAAACATGAATTTAGTAGAAAGCAGAGGACAGGAGGCAGAAAGCATGAATTCAAACCAGAATACAACTTATCAAATAGTAATGAAAACGGCATGCATTTAAGCTAAATCAGAAGGAAAAACTGACAATTTTTAAAGTTAAAACTTTGGAGATGGAAGTATATTTACAAAGTATGAACTTTAAAAATTGAGGCACACTTGCAAACGAACTTAAAAAGAATGATCGTCCGAAATACACTTGCAATATTCTGAAGTTAAAAATAGAGTGTATATTTGCCTGACAGTTGTCCGCCCACTCCCACAGACTTGAAGCTTTCTCTCTTTCTCTACTCCTCACTGTTCCTTCTTGCCGGCACTCATACTTGCTTCTTCGACTGAAACTGAGTATATATAGATGAGGGGTTAGGCGGAGTAAGTGGGGTTAAGTTACCTACTCGGTACTTCTTCTCAGAGGTTAGGTGGAAGTAAGTAGTTTAAGTTACTCACTTTAGTACTTCTTTCCAGACGGTCAACGGTGTGGTTCACTTACTTTATTTAGTTGGGGTCTAGTTGGGTTCTAACTAATCAGCAAGTTGGTCCTTGTCTTTAGTGGCCCTCAATTTATTCCAGTCAACGCTTTAGTAAATACTTCATATTCTAATCAGACATCTTTTACTCAGAGCCGGCCAACGTTTCACTTCTTTTATTCAAGACCGGTTAACTTTTCTCAAAGCCGATCAACTCTTTGGTCGGCTTCCCGGCTAACATTTTGACGCTGGTCAACGTTTTGATGCCGGTCAAAGATCCAGTCAACATCACAATTTCGGTCAACCTTTAATCAAAGCCGGTCAACATTCTAAAAATCAGTCAACCTTACAAATTCCGGTCAACCTTTTCTTGTCATCTATTTCGAACTTCAAGCAGTCCGGCCTTCTGTGGCTTAAACTACTCTGGTTTTAAGTGGCATAAGGCCATTCCGGTATTGAAAGGTATAAGGCCACTCCGGCCTCTAGATTTCATTTTTGACATTTTTACTCCTGAAAATAAAAATATACTCTTAGTTTTAATATTTTATTCCGATTTTAAGCTCTCTTTTTTTCGATTTCGGGATCTCACACATTCTCCCTTCTGTAAATTTTCTATTCTCTGCAAATGACCGAAGTGTTGCTTCCAACACCTCGGTCCATTAAACCTCGGGCCATTACACCTCACCCCTTCCAGTAGCAGCACACCGCGGTTACTGTCCGAGCTCTGCACGCATCATTTCTGGTGCTTTCATTGAGACATGGCTGAAGGAGTCACCACACGATTGAAGGCTCCGGAAGACACGGTCATACTGCCGGCAAAAGATTTGAAGGAGGTTATGGCCACCGTGCAATAGCATACTGAAGGAATGGAGTAAATTCAGCAAACCCTAGCGGCACTTCTCCAGCGAACGGACCGCCTGAACCAATCTTCCCCGAATCCGTCACTACTACCTACACCAACCACAAATTCATGACCATCTGTCCTTCCCCCGCAAATGTCTTATCCATTCCTTCCTCCACTGTTATCGACGCTTACAGAGGCTCTGAACCATAACCAACTCCATTTACCCAAGCTCGAAATTCCCTTCTTCACGGGAGAGAATGTGATGGGTTGGTTGTTCCAAATTGACAAGTTTTTCCTCTATCACAACATCCCAACCAAACAAAAGCTCACCATTGCCTCCTTTTATATGTCCGGCGCAGCCTTACAATGGTATCAATGGATGCACACTACACATCAATTGGCGACGTGGGAAGACTTCTCTCGCTCTCTGGAGCTCAGGTTTGGGCCTTCATCCTATGTGAATCATGAGGCCGCCTTGCACAAATTGCGACAATCATCCACTTTGGTCGCATATATGAATGACTTTGAAACTCTTTCAACCAGAACATCTGGACGGACCCCAACCAACTTGCTTAATTGTTTCATCTCGGGCTTGCGCGACGATATACAACGGGAATTATTCCCACTGAAATCGGACACTCTGGCCGAAGCAATTGGCGTGGCTAAATTGGTGGAGGAAAAACTCGATTCGAGCAAACACAGTTTTCCAAGGCCACCGCTCCACATACCTTCCCAGACTTCCTCCACCACCCACACTTCCTCCTAAATTACCTACAAAAAGGTTAACCCCTGTGGAAAAGGCATCCCGAAGAGAACGAGGGCTTTGTTACAACTGTGATGAACGTTTCGTGCTTGGACATCGTTGTAAGCCCCCTCAATTTCTACGTATGTTGGTTGATGATGAGGGCGTTCCCGTGTATAATAACCCACCTTTTGAGGATACCGCACCGGTTCATGAAGCTCAATGTGACCAACCAAAAGGCATCCAGCATAATCCGCCTGCTCAGGATTCCATCCCAACTATTTCCTTCCATGCGTTAGAGGGCCATGCGGCACCCACAACTTTAAGGCTACAGGGGACTCTTAGTGGGCATTCTGTGGTAATTTTAGTGGACAGTAGCTCCACCCATAATTTTTTGCAGACTTGCTTAGCTCATTATTTGGGTCTTACAATCGAGCCCTCGCGCCATCTCAGCGTCACTGTGGGCAATGGAGACTCGCTGCAGTGCGAATGTTTGAATACCAAGGTTGTCCTCACAATGGGGGACCACAAGTTTCCAGTTGATTTATATTTGTTACCAATATATGGAGCTGATGTGGTGTTGGGCGTTCAATGGCTTGCTTCCATTAGTCCCGTAATGTTTGATTATAAGGCCTTGTGGATGAGTTTCGATCACAAGGGCACACAGCTGACCTTACATGGCATGCCAAGGGCCGAGATTGCTACCATGTCCCTTAACCAATTGCGGCGCAGTGACTTTACCAACTCCGCAGTCACTTATTTCCAGCTGACAATGGCTTCAGTTCCAGATAACGCAGCAACAGAAAGTAGGAATGCACTCTGGTCTCCCAGCCAATTTCCACAACTTACTGATTCAGCGTTGGCAGATGCACTTTGCTGTCTTCTTCAATCCTTTACTGATATATTTGCCATTCCCCATGGACTACCCCTCAGCGAGCAACGGACCACCTTATTCCCCTAAAACTAAATGCACTATCGGTGGATGTTAAACCTTACTAGTATCTTCATTTTTAAAAAGAGGAAATGGACAGACTGATCAGAGAAAAGCTAGCGGAGGGCATAATTCGACCAAGCCACAGCCATTTCTCATCTCCGGTCCTCTTAGTCAAGAAAAAAGACGGTAGCTGGCGATTTGGTATAGACTACCGCACTCTAAATGCAATCACGGTCAGGGACCGATTTCCCATTACTACTATAGATGAGCTGCTTGATGAACTACATGGCGCCAGGGTATTCACCAAATTGGATCTGCGGGCAGGCTACCGTCAGCTAAGGGTCCAAGAGGCGGACGTGCATAAAACAGCCTTCCGGACTCACGACGGGCACTATGAATTTTTTATTATGCCCTTCAGGTTAATCTACGCACCCTCCTCCTTCTAAGCCTAGATGAATACTAATTTCATATCTGCCCTCTAAAAATTCGTGCTCGTTTTCTTTGACGATATCTTAGTGTATAGTTCTTCTTGGGAGCATCACCTCCAACACCTCACCAGTGTGTTGCAACTTCTCCGGGACAACTCCTTTTATACTAAGCAGTCCAAATGCAAATTTGGTCAATCCTCCATTGGCAATCTGGGCCATAAAGTATCTATACAAGGGGTCTCCGTGGATCCAGACAAAGTCGAAGCTGTCCAGTCTTGGCCAACACCCACGAATGTGAAGCAGCTTCGAGGATTCCTGGGGCTAGCAGGACACTATAGACGGTTCGTGGCCTATTATGCTCGGATCACGGCGCCACTCACTCAACTGTTGCGTAAGAATGCATTCATCTGGAACCCAGAGGCTGCCACAACCTTTACAACTCTCAAACACGCCCTCACTACCACCCCTGTTTTAGCCTTGCCTGATTTCACCAAACCCCTTGTGGTCAATACGGATGCTTCGGCAAATGGCGTGGACGCAGTGCTAGTGCAAGACGGCCGACCAGTGGCTTACTTCAGTCGGCAAATCAGTTCAAAAATGCAGACATCCTCCACTTACGTCCGAGAATTGTATGCAATTACGGAGGCCGTAAAGAAGTGGCTCCAATACCTTCTTGGCGCAAAATTTGTGATACACACCGACCACCAACCACTCAAAACTCCTATAACTAAGTCGGTCCACACCCCCGAACAACAATGTTGGATCACCAAATTAATTGGTTATGATTTTAAGATCATATATTGTCCAGGGCAAGAAAACGGCCCAGCTGATGCCTTGTCCAGGATACCCGAGGGCTCCTGTTATTCTATCTACTCTGCTTCCAGGCCAGTGGTGGCCCTATTGAGCGCTCTGCGACAGTATTACACTCGACACCCAGCTTCAGCAAAATTTGTCGCTGCCCTGAAAGACCGTCCTGCAGATTTTGAACACTATGCTTTACGGGACGGGTTGGTACTCTACAAGGATCGTATATTCGTTCCTATAGACTCAACTCTACAAGAGCTGATACTCCAAGAGTACCACAACTCACAATTGGGAGGACACGCTGGATTTCACAGAACTCTTGCACGGGTAGCTACAAATTTTTATTAGCTGCGCATGCAGGAGGACATCTGCCAGTTTGTCGCACAGTGTGCGGTTTGTCAACAGGTCAAGCCTTCCAATATGGCACCACAAGGCCTACTGTAACCCTTACCAATCCCAGGGAAGATTTGGGAATTCATCTCTATGGATTTCATCACACATCTTTCTCCCTCTGTTGGAAAGACTACCATCTTGGTTGTGGTTGATCGGCTATCCAAATATGCACATTTTTCTTCCTTGGCCAATAAATTCATAGCAGTAGAATTGGCCACCATTTTTATTAAGGATGTTTGTCGCCTCCATGGGTTCCCTGTCAATATTATCTTGGACCGGGACCCTATATTCATGAGTAACTTTTGACAAGAATTGTTTAGGGACCAGCAAATAGTCCTCTCTAACAGCAACGCCTACCACCCACAAATGGACGGTCAAACCGAAGTCGTTAATCGTTGTCTAGAGAATTACTTGCATTGTTTTGCTGCTGATCAACCTGCTACCTGGGAGAAATTCTTACCGTGGGCTGAGCGGTATTATAATACCTCCTGGCACTCCGCCATCAAGATGACACCATTCGAAGCAGTTTATGACAAAACACCCCCTGCACTACTCGACTACATGCCCGACAGTTCCACCATAGTTGCCGTGGATGAATTGTTGTTTGATCGTTCCACCATTCTAGACAACCTCCAAACTAACCTACAGCGGGCTCAACTGCGCATGAAGCATCAAGCCGAGGCGCACCGCACAGACCGAGAATTTTAAATAAATGATTGGGTTTACGTCAATTTACAACCATACTGTCAACTCACCATTGCTAATCGCCACTCCCATAAGCTAGCTAAACGGTATTACGGGCCTTTCCGCATTAGTGAGCGCATTAGTCCAGTGGCTTACTGCCTACAATTACCTAAATACTCAAAAAACCATAACGTTTTCCACATTTCCTTGCTCAAGCAGTGCCACGGTGACCCAAATGCCCACTGCGTGGCCCTACCTTCAGACAATTTAGGCTCAAAACCATTGATCAGTCCAGCAAAACTGCTCTGTTTCCGCAAGGTCCTATGCCTTGGCAAACTGGTTCCACAACTTCTTGTTCAATGGACGGCCCAATCTCTGAAAGAGGCGACCTGGGAATTAGTTGCCGAACTTAGTCAAGAATTTTCGGCTTTCAACCTTGATGATAAGGTTATTTTTAATGGGGACGGCAATGTTACGGGCCTTATCACTCCGAGCCCAATAACACAGCCGGTGGAGGATGAGTCCACTGTTCCAGAAGCCACCACCGCAAATTCACCTTGCTCAGCCGGACATCGTCCCACCAAATTCAACTTCTCTCCAAATTTAAGAATTTTTATTAATTTTGCACTGCTACTGTTAATTCACACACATGCAAAATTCTATATTTTTTCTTTTGTTTTGGTTAGTCTGTTTTCTGCTTTCCACGTGATTCGATTATTCACGTGTTCTGTTATTTACTCGATTTTTCTTCCTGCTGATTTCAATTCTAAATCCCTTAAAAGGGCATAGTTATAGTGTAAAAAAGGTAAGGAAGAATATTCTACTCTATTCTATCTTAATCTTTTCCCCTCTCAGTCAGATTTCCTTCTCCCTGCTCCCTAGCTTGAACTCCTTCTCCCTTATGTAAATTTTCTGTTCTCTACAAACAACCGAAGTGTTACTTCCAGTACCTCAATCCATTAAACCTCGGGCCACTACACCTCGCCCCTTCCTATAGCAGTACACCGCAGTTACTGTCAGAGCTCTGCATGCATCACTCACACATACCCATGGGGAGAGTGTCGATTTAATTCTCTTGAAGAAGGGGAACATTGGTAGAAACAAGTATTCGTAATCTATCCTGTACCCCTATCTGCCTAAGAAATAATGCACTTTTGATGTCTACTGTCACATGGTTTCTGCCCTTGGATAACTCCCTATAAAATCATCCAAGACCAACCTCTCTTCCACTGTACGTGTTTATATCATTCAAATTTTCAAGTAGAGGCTGCAACATCCGTTGAACACTGTTCTCAAAGATGCCTAAGCAGCATCCCTCCTAATAGCCAGAGAATCCACTGTTCTCGTGACAATTGACTATGAAACTATCAGCATTTCATGGTAGCTTAAGAAAAATTTCATCTGTCCAGTGCAATTTCCCTACCTAGGAGACAGGTTCCAACGGCGTATGTGACCCATAATTGGCTCCCCATCAATTAACATTTAATATAATAAATGCATGAATAAATTTATAAGGGATGGCGGGTCCATCACCACGGTGACTATGCCTCTCCCACGGCGTTCTCATTTGAAAATTTTTATATTAAAAGAAAACTGCGGTCACAGGATAGACCAGGCCTGTGACACGTAGGTTTGGCAACTCAGCAAAGATGCTGCATGGTAAGTCCAACCACCACGCACTCCACATTTATTGAGCCGCAAGCTCCTCAACCAACCACACGCAGCTGGAACTAACATTCCAACACCACTGCAATTAAAAAATACCAGAAGTATGGTTCGTAAATATTGCCCAAATTTTTGTGATTCTTAAGCAAAATACAATAATCCCACTGCTAAAAATAACTAACACCCACGTAATAAAAATTGAAACTCCACAAACAAACAATCATTGCTCAAGAAGACGCATTCTCCTTTTTCAGCTTAGCTAGCTCCTGCCTGATCAGTCCAGCTCTCTGCAGTCAAATATGCATAAGATCAATAGAAGATTCAGAGAACTATGCGGGAAGCAAGCTACAAATTCGTCCGAAAAACCAACTAATGAAATGCCAAACAAAATAATAAGGGATAGAGGCAGTTGGTAATTGATACTAATGAATTTGTGCATGCCTCTTGTGTGACGCACGTTTGAGAGTCATCCCTTTCCTTTTATTAATTATTAGCATTGTAAACCAAAAAGAAATACGGTAGAAAAGAGGCATGCAGCACATGGCATCACCAGAAGAAAATGAAGCTGAGATAGCCAAAACAATACACATCCTCTGAGACCAAGGGAAAAAGGAACCATCAACCCACCGGAATTAGTCCAGCACACAACTTGGAAAAAAACAAAAGGAGATGTACCCAAGGTAAGGGAAAGATGAAACAAAGAGCAATCATTCCAGAATTGAAGTTCAACGTCAAGGAAATGCCAATGGTTAAAGGGTTTCTTTTGGGGAGGGGGGAGGATCATTATTGTCGAAAGGAGTTAATGGAGGCAGTAGAAGTGTAGAGTGGAGAGTTATACATTTGTATATTGATAACACTTTAAACTATTTTTTACAGCTCGATCACTCCCACAGATGAACCACATAGCTGAACAGTAGTTGTAAAGGCTTTGAAAATATATCACTTGTTCACAATGAAGACAGTGGCAATTAAATTATAACTCCATTAAAAGAACAAACCTTAATCTTGGCCAACATGATCTTGAACCTATCGAAGTCATTAAGAGAAGCTCTTCTCTTCTGAACAATCAGCTTTCTACCCCAAGAACTGTTCTCCCACTTGTTCTTAACATCTGCCACCATCATCTCACACTTCAATCACAAAAAATATTTTAACAAAGTCAATACCGATAACATCACTGCATAATAAATTATGCCTACCCGCAGCCTCCATGGCTTCTATTAGTGTCTTCTTTTTTGGGACTCTTTTGATGTCAATCACAATATCAGTAAGAGAAAGCCTCTTAAAGTTCATTTGACACCTCACCATATCAGGGGCATCAACAAGAGCCTGCGCATTAATCGATGTATAACATAAATAAAAGCTTGATATTTAGCGAAAACAAAAATCTTGATAAAAATGGGGTATGCTGACAAATGCCCAATGTCTAACAAAATGCAGGAAAATTGAAAGCAATCCTCATCTTTCCCTTTACATTACTTTTCGTGGGAGGAGGTGGAGAAAAAGGGTGAATGATCACCAAGCAACACATCAGTATCACAAAAGCATATTTACTCGACAATTTCATAATCCTGTATCCAAGTCACAAGCATGGTCATGTACATGGAAGAAAGCGCAGAAAACAGAATGAAACACTTAACAACTTTAATGGGGGAAAACAAGTGCCACAGCACAGGGAGAAAACCAGAACAAAATACTGACAAATATGAGCACTCATAAAAGGGGATAGATTTCTTATAATAGATTTCTTATAATATTGGAGATGTCTTATTATCTCCAATACCTACAACATCTTATAATTTCCCACCACTAGATAAGACTTGCTGATAAGATGTATTAACCAGATGAATCCTTTTACCCGAACATCCTCAACAATAAAAGCTACTTCTTGTAAAACCGAAAATCAAGTTTTGCATATTGATAAATGACAACATTGATGACAGAAGTCAGCAGAAAAACAAATCAATTAGAAAATTACAAAGCATGAAGAATCTCAACACAAAAGCAGCAGTCAACAGATCATATCATCCACTAACTGGATTTCCCAGGCCCATCCCCCAGTGTGATAGTATATTCAACCTTCTTATGCATAATGAAAATTGTTTGCTGGCCATGCTACCAGACATAAATCTGTTAAATATACATAATCCCATCTACTTCTGCAACTTAAATATAAATCGAACTCTGTAAATTGAATTTATCTACTAAGATGCAACCATAATTTCAGAATTGCGTCGCAACTCCTATATCAAGAAGAAAACACGTATGCAGAAGGCAAAATTGTACATTTGGAATAAAAAATACTACGTTGTCTTTGACAACAAGTTCCCACTTTACAATGATTCATGCACAAAGAATCGCGCTCCAAATCGTAATACATTTCACAGAAATCTGAAGAGGCCATTCATTCAAAATAAGCAAAAATGAAAATAGAAGGACAGGCAACATCAATAGCCAACCACAATTACCATCTGATAAACTTATAGAAACAAGATGCAACACAAACAAAAAAATTCAGAATACGACACAAGGACCGAAAATATAAACTGCAACATTTAATATTAACAGAAACAGATTCACTTCTGTTGAGGTTTTTGAACAATTTTTCGTAATCAAATAATTAAAAACGGAAATTCTGAATCTGATACAATGTCTTCTTCGGGATGAAGCTGATATATATATATAGAGAGAGAGAGAGAGAGAGAGAGAGAGAGAAGGGAAGCTACAATACCCGATTCTGGTCGATGACGTCGACGATGACCACAAGCTTTCCGTAGTCCTTTCCATAGTTGACGAGGGCTACTCTCCCGATCTCCACATACCTCTTGAACGCCTATACTCGCCAAACAAATAACAACATTATTCAGTCACTTCAACTACACAAAAACAAGCTCATACCAGATTCATGGGGAGAGAGGGAGAGAGAGAGAGAGAGAGATCAACCATCCTGTCTTCTCTTCCTGGTGTTCGACGGCTGGGGAGAGCAGTGCGTCGTCAAGAGCAGAAATGAAGACGCTTTTCTGGAATAGGTATTATAGGGAATTTCCAGCCGTAGGATCTAGGGCTCAAGTTTTCGTTTCATTTCTGGAGCCGTTGGATCTAGGGGACCGGGCCTGATTTAAAACATTTGGGCCGGGTTTTTCTGTCCAGTTTGTCAACTCAGATTTTCCGGGTTGTATCCATTCAAAATTTATTTCTATTCTTAACTTAATTTAGGGGTGATTTATATTAGAAACATAACTCCCAACATGTACAATATACTCGTTTGGTCATATTATTTATTAGCAAGAACTAATTATCAAAAATATATAATAATTATGTATCTAAATAACCTAAAATTACAATACACAGCTTAAAAATTATTAAATTTTTATGATATTAGTTGATAGCACATATAATATGATAGAAGAGGTATATTGCATAAACTTCCATAGAAAATGTAGCATAGGCATGCTCATCCTAAATGTTGTAAAATTGAAATGAATATTTATGCCGTATAAGGATAAATTTTATTTGCCCTAATTTTTGATGATAAATTATGAAGAATTTACTATCCTTTTTTTTCTTTTTATTTCTAATTAGAGAGAGTCCAAAAGATTTGATTGATGAATTATTTAGTGAAAATGGCACGAACAATATAAGTATGGCATCTCAAACTATATGTATACGAATAGATTTTAATTCATAGAAATGAATTTCATCATTACAAGTTAAAAACTGTGACTTATACCACTAATAAGTATCTAATGCTATTGGAGTCGCATGCATATTGAATCCACAGCAAATGATAATAAAGCCAAAGCACCTCCCCCGATAAAAAAATCTCAACCCAGGAAAATTATTGACCTGAATAACATCTACCTTCCTATCGCAGGCCTAGTTATCAGCTTATAAGGTAACACCAAAAGATGTAAGCATATTTTTTGATTTTACTATTCATATTTAATAAAGCATTTTAGGTCATATGATTTGATATACTATTATGTTAAGTAAGTCTTTTACTAGTAGTTGATTTTTTAGCTTCATGTCCCATCATTATTTGAATTTTGGTCAATAAATTAAATTAATGGATTTCATAGATAAAAAGTCAAAAATTTATTTTAAACTATGTAAGGATTAAGCAGTAACAATATTGGACTTTGAGATCAACAACGTGACAATTATTGTATCACAAAAGTTATAAGGAAAGTGTATTATTTTATTTTTTAAAAAATTAACTTGGTCAACTATATCATTATGAGATTAAAAGATATTGAGCGAATAAGGTGGAACAAGATCTTACTCGGATTGTGAATAAGAATATCTTCCATCATGGTTAGAAAGGCTAAAGTGTTGGAATTAATGACCCTAAGGTTGCAAAACCCGAAGCTGGCGAAAGCAAATCTAATGATGGTTATGATAGCATACGATCATTTTATGAACAAGAAGGTGCTGAAATTCATAAGAGACCCAACTTTTACAAAGGCAAAAATTTAGATTCAACGAATTAAGGAGATCTCTGAAGTAATTCACCGCCTTAAGGAGGAGAAAGTCATATTTGTCTACTATAAGTTGGAATGAGAGATAAATCATTGGTGATTCACGAATAACAAAACTATTAGCTAGTAATTGAGATAATACAATGAGTTTTTTGGCTAACTTTACATTTCTTTGATAGTTTGAGGATGTTTTATATCTGTTATGGCTTTGATTTTTTCGGATTCGCCTTTATATCCAGACTGTGAAATAATAAGCCCCAAAAAGTTGTCAAAAATTACCCCAAACACATATTGGGTCAGATTTAACTTCATTTAGTAAATGTCTCCGCTAGATCATGAATATGATTGTTGGCTAATATGCTTTCGATGGATATGTCATCTACCTACACATCGATATTTTGTTTAATTTGTCATTCACACATTTTGTGTACAAACATTTGATATGTTGCTCTAACATTCTTCAATCAGAACAATATTACTTTATAGTAGTAAGTTGTAAAGAATGAGTTCAGAATTTTAAAATTTAATTATAATTAATTAAATTAAGATAAATAAAATTGAAGTTAATGAAAAAAATTAGGTCAAAGTCAATTTCGAATTAGACCGCATCGAATTGAATAATAATTTGACCAATGCCTGACACGCACATATGCAATTCCTAGGCAGAGAGGCCGTGTTTTACAAACGTTTGATCAAAATTCGAGCATATTTTTCAATATGTTCATACTCAATACACGCCTGATAAATGCTCAAATACACCTTGATAGAATGCCAGCGTCTGACGTGACTTAACATGATACTCATATGTCACAATATTTAGCGCAGCGCCCAATGCACACCTAATAAGCGTATGTACATTAATTTACTATGTAAATCGTGTTTGACTGATTTTTTATTATTTGTTACAAATTTTGAAAGATCAAAAGAGGAGAAGAAATAGAAAACAATAGAGAAAGTTACAGAATGCCAATTAGAGTGATTTCAAATAAAATTTTGATAAATTTAAAGTTAAGACAAGTATATTTCAAGTTTTCTTTTTTTTTTTGTCACTGATCCTTTGTTATTTTA